>JAPZIH010000879.1:0-134910 GCA_027410445.1 Discoglossus pictus | reverse complement strand
TGCCAACTTTTGCCAGTGCACAGTGACACTCATATCTAGTGCAACCGTAGTGTGCAGTGAAATAAAATAACCCTTTTTTTACTGTAATCGATTGAATATCAGTTGCCTGCCTACAGGCGTGTGTGTGAGGCCTATTGCATCTAGTCTGCCAAATTTTGCCAGTGCACAGTGACACCCATATCTACTGCAACTGTAGTGTGCAGTGAAATAAAAGAACCCTTTTTTTTTACTGTAATCGATTGAATATCAGTTGCCTGCCTACAGACGTGTGTGTGAGGCCTATTGCATCTAGTCTGCCAACTTTTGCCAGTGCACAGTGACACTCATATCTAGTGCAACCGTAGTGTGCAGGAACCCTTTTTTTTACTGTAATCGATTGAATATCAGTTGCCTGCCTAAAGGCGTGTGTGTGAGGCCTATTGCATCTAGTCTGCCAAGTTTTGCCAAAGCACAGTGACACTCATATCTAGTGCAACCGTAGTGTGCAGTGAAATAAAAGAACTCTTTTCTTACTATAATCGATTGAATATCAGTTGCCTGCCTACAGGCGTGTGTGTGAGGCCTATTGCATCTAGTCTGCCAACTTTTGCCAGTGCACAGTGACACTCACATCTAGTGCAACCGTAGTGTGCAGTGAAATAAAACAACCCTTTTTTTACTATAATCAATTGAATATCAGTTGCCTGCCTACAGGCGTGTGTGTGAGGCCTATTGCATCTAGTCTGCCAACTTTTGCCAGTGCACAGTGACACTCATATCTAGTGCAACCGTAGTGTGCAGTGAAATAAAGGAACCCTTTTTTTACTGTAATCGATTGAATATCAGTTGCCTACCTACAGGCGTGTGTGTGAGGCCTATTGCATCTAGTCTGACAACTTTTGCCAGTGCACAGTGACACTCAAATCTAGTGCAACCGTAGTGTGCAGTGAAATCAAAGAACCCTTTTTTTACTGTAATCGATTGAATATCAGTTGCCTGCCTACAGGCGTGTGTGTGAGGCCTATTGCATCTAGTCTGCCAACTTTTGCCAGTGCAGAGTGACACTCATATCTAGTGCTACCATAGTGTGCAGTGAAATAAAAGAACCCTTTTTTTACTGTAATCGATTGAATATCAGTTGCCAGCCTACAGGCGTGTGTGTGAGGCCTATTGCATCTACTCTGCCAACTTTTGCCAGTGCACAGTGACACTCATATCTAGTGCAACCGTAGTGTGCAGTGAAATAAAATAACCCTTTTTTTACTGTAATCGATTGAATATCAGTTGCCTGCCTACAGGCGTGTGTGTGAGGCCTATTGCATCTAGTCTGCCAAATTTTGCCAGTGCACAGTAACACTCATATCTGGTGTCACAGTAGTGTGTAGTGAAATAAAAAAAAACTTTTTTTACTGTATTCGATTGAATATCAGTTGCCTGCCTACAGACATGTGTGTGAGGCCTATTGCATCTAGTCTGCCAACTTTTGCCAGTGCACAGTGACACTCATATCTAGTGCAACCGTAGTGTGCAGTGAAATCAAAGAACCCTTTTTTTACTGTAATCGATTGAATATCAGTTGCCTGCCTACAGGCGTGTGTGTGAGACCTATTGCATCTAGTCTGCCAACTTTTGCCAGTGCACAGTGACACTCATATCTAGTGCAACTGTAGTGTGCAGTGAAATAAAAGAACCCTTTTTTTACTGTAATCGATTGAATATCAGTTGCCTGCCTACAGGCGTGTGTGTGAGACCTATTGCATCTAGTCTGCCAACTTTTGCCAGTGCACAGTGACACTCATATCTAGTGCAACTGTAGTGTGCAGTGAAATAAAAGAACCCTTTTTTTACTGTAATCGATTGAATATCAGTTGCCTGCCTACAGGCGTGTGTGTGAGGCCTATTGCATCTAGTCTGCCAACTTTTGCCAGTGCACAGTGACACTCATATCTACTGCAACTGTAGTGTGCAGTGAAATAAAAGAACCCTTTTTTTTACTGTAATCGATTGAATATCAGTTGCCTGCCTACAGACGTGTGTGTGAGGCCTATTGCATCTAGTCTGCCAACTTTTGCCAGTGCACAGTGACACTCATATCTAGTGCAACCGTAGTGTGCAGTGAAATAAAACAACCCTTTTTTTACTGTAATCGATTGAATATCTGTAGCCTGCATAAAGGCGTGTGTTTGAGGCCTATTGCATCTAGTCTGCCAACTTTTGCCAGTGCACAGTGACACTCATATCTGGTGTCACCGTAGTGTGCAGTGAAATAAAACAACCCTTTTTTTACTGTAATCGATTGAATATCAGTTGCCTGCCTAAATGCGTGTGTGTGAGGCCTATTGCATCTAGTCTGCCAACTTTTGCCAGTGCACAGTGACACTCATATCTAGTGCAACCGTAGTGTGCAGTGAAATAAAACAACCCTTTTTTTACTGTAATCGATTGAATATCAGTAGCCTGCCTACAGGCGTGTGTGTGAGGCCTATTGCTTCTAGTCTGCCAACTTTTGCCAGTGCACAGTGACACTTATATCTAGTGCAACCGTAGTGTGTAGTGAAATAAAACAACCCTTTTTTTACTTTAATCGATTGAATATCAGTAGCCTGCCTAAAGGCTTTTTTTTTTAGGCCTATTGCATCTAGTCTGCCAACCCTTTTTTTACTGTAATCGATTGCATATTAGTAGCCTGCCTAAAGGCGTGTGTGTGAGGCCTATTGCATCTAGTCTGCCAACTTTTGCCAGTGCACACTGACACTCATATCTAGTGCAACCGTAGTGTGCAGTGAATTAAAACAACCCTTTTTTTACTGTATTCGATTGAATATCAGTTGCCAGCCTACAGGCGTGTGTGTGAGGCCTATTGCATCTAGTCTGCCAACTTTTGCCAGTGCACAGTGACACTCATATCTAGTGCAACCGTAGTGTGCAGGAACCCTTTTTTTACTGTAATCGATTGAATATCAGTTGCCTGCCTAAAGGCGTGTGTGTGAGGCCTATTGCATCTAGTCTGCCAAGTTTTGCCAAAGCACAGTGACACTCATATCTAGTGCAACCGTAGTGTGCAGTGAAATAAAAGAACTCTTTTCTTACTATAATCGATTGAATATCAGTTGCCTGCCTACAGGCGTGTGTGTGGGGCCTATTGCATCTAGTCTGCCAACTTTTGCCAGTGCACAGTGACACTCACATCTAGTGCAACCGTAATGTGCAGTGAAATAAAACAACCCTTTTTTTACTATAATCAATTGAATATCAGTTGCCTGCCTACAGGCGTGTGTGTGAGGCCTATTGCATCTAGTCTGCCAACTTTTGCCAGTGCACAGTGACACTCATATCTAGTGCAACCGTAGTGTGCAGTGAAATAAAGGAACCCTTTTTTTACTGTAATCGATTGAATATCAGTTGCCTGCCTACAGGCGTGTGTGTGAGGCCTATTGCATCTAGTCTGCCAACTTTTGCCAGTGCACAGTGACACTCAAATCTAGTGCAACCGTAGTGTGCAGTGAAATCAAAGAACCCTTTTTTTACTGTAATCGATTGAATATCAGTTGCCTGCCTACAGGCGTGTGTGTGAGGCCTATTGCATCTAGTCTGCCAACTTTTGCCAGTGCAGAGTGACACTCATATCTAGTGCTACCATAGTGTGCAGTGAAATAAAAGAACCCTTTTTTTACTGTAATCGATTGAATATCAGTTGCCAGCCTACAGGCGTGTGTGTGAGGCCTATTGCATCTAGTCTGCCAACTTTTGCCAGTGCACAGTGACACTCATATCTAGTGCAACCGTAGTGTGCAGTGAAATAAAATAACCCTTTTTTTACTGTAATCGATTGAATATCAGTTGCCTGCCTACAGGCGTGTGTGTGAGGCCTATTGCATCTAGTCTGCCAAATTTTGCCAGTGCACAGTAACACTCATATCTGGTGTCACAGTAGTGTGTAGTGAAATAAAAAAAAACTTTTTTTACTGTATTCGATTGAATATCAGTTGCCTGCCTACAGACATGTGTGTGAGGCCTATTGCATCTAGTCTGCCAACTTTTGCCAGTGCACAGTGACACTCATATCTAGTGCAACCGTAGTGTGCAGTGAAATCAAAGAACCCTTTTTTTACTGTAATCGATTGAATATCAGTTGCCTGCCTACAGGCGTGTGTGTGAGGCCTATTGCATCTAGTCTGCCAACTTTTGCCAGTGCACAGTGACACTCATATCTAGTGCAACTGTAGTGTGCAGTGAAATAAAAGAACCCTTTTTTTACTGTAATCGATTGAATATCAGTTGCCTGCCTACAGGCGTGTGTGTGAGACCTATTGCATCTAGTCTGCCAACTTTTGCCAGTGCACAGTGACACTCATATCTAGTGCAACTGTAGTGTGCAGTGAAATAAAAGAACCCTTTTTTTACTGTAATCGATTGAATATCAGTTGCCTGCCTACAGGCGTGTGTGTGAGGCCTATTGCATCTAGTCTGCCAACTTTTGCCAGTGCACAGTGACAACCATATCTACTGCAACTGTAGTGTGCAGTGAAATAAAAGAACCCTTTTTTTTTACTGTAATCGATTGAATATCAGTTGACTGCCTACAGACGTGTGTGTGAGGCCTATTGCATCTAGTCTGCCAACTTTTGCCAGTGCACAGTGACACTCATATCTAGTGCAACCGTAGTGTGCAGTGAAATAAAACAACCATTTTTTTACTGTAATCGATTTAATATCTGTAGCCTGCATAAAGGCGTGTGTTTGAGGCCTATTGCATCTAGTCTGCCAACTTTTGCCAGTGCACAGTGACACTCATATCTGGTGTCACCGTAGTGTGCAGTGAAATAAAACAACCCTTTTTTTACTGTAATCGATTGAATATCAGTTGCCTGCCTAAATGCGTGTGTGTGAGGCCTATTGCATCTAGTCTGCCAACTTTTGCCAGTGCACAGTGACAATCATATCTAGTGCAACCGTAGTGTGCAGTGAAATAAAACAACCCTTTTTTTACTGTAATCGATTGAATATCAGTAGCCTGCCTACAGGCGTGTGTGTGAGGCCTATTGCTTCTAGTCTGCCAACTTTTGCCAGTGCACAGTGACACTTATATCTAGTGCAACCGTAGTGTGTAGTGAAATAAAACAACCCTTTTTTTACTTTAATCGATTGAATATCAGTAGCCTGCCTAAAGGCTTTTTTTTTTAGGCCTATTGCATCTAGTCTGCCAACCCTTTTTTTACTGTAATCGATTGCATATTAGTAGCCTGCCTAAAGGCGTGTGTGTGAGGCCTATTGCATCTAGTCTGCCAACTTTTGCCAGTGCACACTGACACTCATATCTAGTGCAACCGTAGTGTGCAGTGAATTAAAACAACCCTTTTTTTACTGTAATCGATTGACTATCAGTAGCCTGCCTACATGCGTGTGTGTGAGGCCTATTGCATCTAGTCTGCCAACTTTTGCCAGTGCACAGTGACACTCATATCTAGTGCAACAATAGTGTACAGTGAAATAAAAGAACCCTTTTTTTCTGTAATCAATTGAATATCAGTAGCCTGCCTACAGGCGTGTGTGTGATGCCTATTGCATCTACTCTGCCAACTTTTGCCTGTGCACAGTGACTCATATCTGGTGTCACAGTAGCTTGCACGCATAGTACCACTAATCGTAAAATAAAATAACAGCAGATGTAGGCCACCCCGCAGGGGCCGCCGTGGTAGTGGTGCTAAGATTTGGCCCTAGAATAATGCCCAGTTTTCAGAGGCAACGTACCCTGAACTTGAACAGATCTGAGGACATGGTTGACTGGCTAACACAGGACACCCAATCTTCTACAGCTTCCGCTCTGAACCTAGACGCACCATCCTCCTCCAGCTTAGCTTCGGGCACCTCTCCAGTTACCACTCGCCCGCCTGCCGCCACCACCAACACTAGCACCACAGCCGCTTCACTTGATCCGTCAGCAGAGTTATTTACACATCCGTTGGAAGAAATGAGTGATGCACAAACATTAATGCCAGAGGATGTAGATAACAGGGATATGTCCCAGTCAGGCAGCATTACACACATGGACGTACGGTCTAATGATGATGATGATGTTGTACCCGGTGCTGCTTCCTTTGTTGAGTTGTCAGATACAAGTGAAGCGGTTGATGATGACGATGCGTCCGTGGATGTCACGTGGTTGCCCGCTATAAGAGAAGAAGAACAGGAGGAAAGTTCAGATGGGGAGACAGAGGGGAGGAGGAGACGAGTTGGAAGCAGCGGGAGGTCGTCGAAAGTAGCTAGTGGCACAGTCAGACAGCATGCATCGGCACCCGGGGTCAGCCAGACAGCACACCAGTTAACGCATGCTTTTGCCACCACCAGAATGCCGTCATTGCAGAGCTCAGCAGTGTGGCAATTTTTTCGTGTGTCTGCCTGTAACAACAGTGATGCAATTTGCAACCTTTGAGAAAGAAACTGAGTCGTGGGAAGTCCAACACCCACCTAGGTACAACTTCTTTGCAAAGGCACATGATGTCACATCACAAATGCCTATGGGATCAACACATGAGTACAAGCAGCACACAAAGTCAAAGCCGCCATCCTCCTCCTGGTCCACCATCTTCAGCCACGTCAACCACTGCGGCCCTGCTTGCTCCCTCTCAACCATTCGCCACTCCGTGTCTCACCCTGATCAGTCCCTGCTCATCTGCCCACAGTCAGGTGTCTGTCAAGGACATGTTTGAGCGAAAGAAGCCAATGTCACAAAGTCACCCCCTTGCCCGGCAACTGACAGCTGGCTTGTCTGAACTCTTAGCCCACCAGCTTTTACCATACAAGCTGGTGGAGTCTGAGGCGTTCAAAAAATGTGTAGCTATTGGGACACCGCAGTGGAAGGTACCCAGCCGAAATTTCTTTGCACAAAAGGCAATCCCCAACCTGTACTCGATTGTGCAAAAGGAAGTAATGGCATCTCTGGCACACAGTGTTGGGGCAAGGGTCCATCTGACCACGGATACCTGGTCTGCAAAGCATGGTCAGGGCAGGTATATCACCTACACTGTGCATTGGGTAAACCTGGTGATGGCCTCCAAGCATGGAATACGTGGCTCTGCAGAGGAGTTTGTGACACCACCACGACTTACAGGCAGGACTGCTGCCACCTCCTCTACTCCTCCTACTCCATCCTCTTCCATAACCTACTCGGCTGAGTCCTCTTCTGCTGCTGCTATGTCTTGCTCCACATCAACGGCACCCCCCCAGCTCCACAGGTACTATTCCACATCCCAGATGCGGCAGTGTTACGCCGTCTTGGGGTTGACTTCCCTGAAAGCAGAGAGTCACACCGGACCAGCACTCCTGTCCGCCCTGAACGCACAGGTGGATCAGTGGCTGACTCCGCACCAACTGGAGATCGGCAAAGTGGTTTGTGACAACGGAAGAAATTTCTTGGCGGCATTGAATTTGGGCAAGTTGACACATGTGCCGTGCATGGCACATGTGTGTAATCTGATTGTACAACGCTTTGTGCATAAGCACCCAGGCTTACAGGACATCCTGAAGCAGGCCAGAAAGGTGTGTGCCCATTTCAGGCATTTCTACACGGCCATGGCGCACTTTACAGATATCCAGCGGCGAAACAACATGCCAGCGAGGAGCTTGATTTTAGACAGCCCGACACGTTGGAATTCAACACTCCTAATGTTCTACCGCCTGCTCCAACAAGAAAAGGCCGTTAACGAGTATTTGTATGACCCGGGTGCTAGGACAGCCTCTGCGGAGCTGGGGATTTTTTTTGCCACGTTACTGGACGCTCATGCGCAATGCCTGTAGGCTTATGCGTCCTTTTGAGGAGGTGACAAACCTGGTCAGTCGCACCCAGGGCACCATCAGCGACATCATACCATTTGTTTTCTCCCTTTAGCGTGCCCTGCGAAGAGTGCTGGAGATGAGCGTGAAGAGGAAGAGTTGTGGTCACCATCAAGGCCAGAAACAGCCTTATCAGCATCGCTTGCTGGACCTGCGGCAACGCTGGAAGAGGATTGTGAGGAAGAGGAGTCAGAGGAGGAATGTGGCTTTGAGGAGGAGGAGGAAGACCAACCACAACAGGCATCCCAGGGTGCTCGTTGTCACCTATCTGGTTACAGTGGCTGGGGGAAGAACATAACTTCAGTGAGATCACTGAGGACGAGGAACGGGACATGACTACCTCGGCATCCAACCTTGTGCAAATGGGGTTTTTCATGCTTGCGTGCCTGTTGAGGGACCCTCGTATAAAAAGGATGAAGGAGAACGACCTGTACTGGGTGTCCACGCTACTAGACCCCCGGTATAAGCAGAAAGTGCCTGAAATGTTACCGAATTACCACAAGTCGGAAAGGATGCAGCACTACCAAAATAAATTAAAAAGTATGCTTTACACAGCGTTTAAGGGTGATGTCACAGCACAAAAGCAATCTAACAGCGGAAGAGGTGAACATAATCCTCCTCCTCCCACGACCACGCCGGCAAGGAGAGGACGCTTTACAGACGTGTTGTTGATGGAGGACATGCGGAGCTTTTTAAGTCCTATGCATCGCCACAGCCCTTTGGGGTCCACCCTCAGAGAACGACTCGACCGTCAGGTAACAGACTACCTCGCCATAACTACAGATATCGACATTATGAGGAGCGATGAACCCCTTGACTACTGGGTGTGCACGCTTGCCCTGTGGCCTGAGCTATCCCAATTTGCCATAGAACTTCTGTCCTGCCCCGCTTCAAGTGTCCTGTCAGAAAGGACCTTCAGTGCAGCAGGAGGTTTTGTCACTGAAAAAAAGTCTAGATTACCTCACCTTTATTAAGATGAATGAGGGATGGATCCCGAAGGGACTTACAGTGGGCGATACATTCGATTAAAAAAGGCCTGATAGATGAGCTGCCTTGAGCTAATAAGGGTCCACACGCTGCTGTATTTTATCCCTGAATGCCGGATGACTTGCGTGACTTATCCGCCACCAACTAGGGTTCAAGACGCAATGTTTTAGGGCACTTTCTGCCTGGCAAGCTAACATCAACTTTTCTGGTCGCTGCAACAATACCTAATTTTTACATTTAAATTATTTTATTTTAGAAGGCGTAGAGCATGTAATGAAAAATAAAACATTTTTGAACAGTCTTGCATAACAGTTGTGCAAAAATACATATTTACAATAGAGACAATTTGGGAAAGTTAGCTGGCTATTCCTTCTTATTTTTACTTTTTAGGTTAATCATTTTTCTTATTTTTTACTGTGATTGCAATTTAAGAGATACCTAAAACATGGTAAAACAGACAATAGTAAAGAGTATATCTGCAGGAAACACCAAAGTCGTATTAGCTATCATCCCTCCAGCAGTATTAGCTTATTATTTACAATATCTAACCTGGGCAATCACCCTTGGGTTACCCTAGGGCAGGCTTCAGTAAGCGACCTCTCCTTTCCTGGGATGATTTTGCCGCCGATTGCTTCTGAAGGGTCTCCAGGGCTCCCCCACTCCGGTCCTTCCCCCAGTGTCGCTTCAACCAGTAACAAATGTTTTATATTTGTAAAGTGACCAAATGATCCCCCTTGATAGAGGGTTATCTTTACAAATTTTGGAGAACCAATTTAAGACCGGTGTCCCCTGTTTCTGGGTCAGGGAGTGTGTGAAATGCCTCAGCCTACAGTAATTGTAATGTTCTGACAGTGGTAGCTAATGCTTGTCCCTCAGTTTCTCATAGGTGAGCAAAACAAAGGTTATGTGGTGTCAAGTGCACTGCAAGTGATACCCCATTTGATTCTTTGTCTTGTGGTTAACCACAAATTAGGATATACTTGACCTTAGCTATTGTTCATGACATCCAATTCGATCTAATAGACTGAATGTCTAAAATTATTGTGAAAGTCCTCAAACCCTTTAGCCCACTCACCTAAAGGTATATCTATCTGAATGGAGGTCAGCTAGGAGCGGGTAAACCCAATCTCATACACCCCTAAATTCATCAGGCCTTACTACTATTTCCTTTGGATCCTGAACCCACTAGTCTACCCACTACCCTCTCTGGATCCATGAATAGCAGAAAGCCTTTTCCTGATAATCTTAGACTTTCACATCTCAGATTTCTTGTTCCCCATATGGGTTAAGATCCAGAACCCTTATCCATATACTCTGGCTCGAGCCACTACACTATCTAATTTCCCCCTGCTGTCCCCATATCCTACCCAGATGTAGCTGATAAGTTGGCACGTAGGTTGGGAGGTGAGGTATTTAAAAAGGAGCATGAAGTGTCAAACTGGTGTTTGCAACAATCACCAGTTAGACACTTCCCTTGATAAAGACGGGAATATAAGCTATGTACTGAAAAATAAAGTCTATTCTCTGTTTGGGAAAAAAGTAATGGTGTGTTTCATTTAGAGAGAAGGTGTTTATTATTTTTGTAATTAAATAATGATCTTTTACTGATACCTAGTAACTTGGCCTGAGACTTTGCAACTTGGCCCTATAACAGCAACAGTGCATTGAGAATCAGAAATACATCCTAGCCACCGGTTAAGCTATCCTGTGTGTGGTAATAAATGAACCTATACAACTTGGGAGTAGGATTGATCTTCTTGGCCTTTTCAATCCTAATGAAGATTGGGTTATGACACATAAGCCATAAGATCTGACACTAAAAACAGTATGACACGTCAACTGAGTCAGACATAAGTTTAGATGGGTTAATAACGTGTGCCCATCACCCTAGCAGTACAGATACTTGGGAGATCTCATGGATCCTCCATCAGTACTCTGACCCTGTATTATCAAAGGGATCTCCAGGATTCCTCTAGTTACAGTATTGTAAGTTGTGAAAACCCAGGGATTCTCTCCTCCCATGTGCAGAAGGGAACCCTCGTGATTTGTTCCATTGCTACCCCGTGATCACCACTAATATCAATGACCTTGTGATTCTATTTAGATTATTAACTACATGCCTTTAAGTACATCTGTAGTACCTAAATATTAACACCTACCACAGGAGTCCCTAACAGACCCCATGGCACACAAAAGTAATCCTATGCCACGAGGTCCAATAAGGCATATGAAAATTAACCTCATACCATATGGGTTATTTTTGTTTAGAGCTACAGGATTTTTAGGAATAGGCCCAGAAGATGAGAACACACTGGAGTCAATCAAGATAGAAAAAGAATGTGATTCTGCTCAAGACGTATAGCTCGCTTGATCCAGTGCAGAAAAGTAAAGACCATTATGCCATGGATCATCACATTAAGGATAGGTAGGGTGTTTGTTATTAGGGTGCCATGTTAGGTTTCTATGGAATTGCCACAGGGGATCCTTATAGGACCCCTATGAGATAGGGGATACTTTTGTGTACCTTTTGTGTCCTTTATAGACCCCTGTGAAAAGTGTTAATATTTAGTTGCTAAGGTGGTCCTTTAAGGACCTCCATGACAAAGGGATAAAATGTAGTTTCCATGGGGTCTCAATAATCCCCATGGTTTTTTAAATTAGTGGCAATCAGAAGTTAACAGGTAGAAAATTCATGGAGGTGAGTCTATTCAGCTCCAGAAATTCCTAGTAATCAGCTACAGGAATCCTTCCTCAAGTATCTTAGAAAGGACGTGCCTCTGATATGCCCGACGACCATATCAAAATCATCTGCTCCGGAGCACAGGGTCACTGGATCAGCCTAACCTTTACCCTCTGCTGCTTCAGTGAGCTTAAAAAGGCCAAGGTGACTAATCCTATGCAGCAGAGTCCAGTTTGGGATCAAAGGATTTACCCACATTTACATTTTAGTGGGCTGAACTCATTCAAATTCCCCACCCAGATTAGTATTAACCAATCGTATATTTGCCTCTGGGTTCATATGGCTGATTGGTCCATAAGAAGCCAATCAGGAGGAAGAGAAAACTGTGGGTTTGACTTGTCTGCCTAAGGGCGGATCTATGGGAGGTGACTTTCATGACAGATAATGGTGAAAAAAATTGTTTGAACTGGTTACAGACAGAGGAGATTTCAGCCCTTGATAATACAGTATTCTAAAGTCTGATAAAAGCACACAGCAATATATTCAATTACAGAGCATACTATAACACTACAAAAAAAGCACATTTTAACTCAATGAAGGGTTGGTTATAGAAGTCACCTAATTAATTATTTATAAATGAATTATATAGTATTACAAACCCAACGATTTATATTCATGTTTTTTTTTCCTTTTGAAGCCCAGAGCTGTGCTCAGTGATCACAAAGTGAACACAAAGTTCTGGTGTTTTTCTTCTCTCTTTTGTCTATAAAAGTGACAGATATATCTTCAGGCTCTTCACCTTAAGGGCTTCAACCAAAAGGTACAAGACATTAGACCTTTCCCTAGTGCCTTTGGATAGCGATCCATGACACTGGTATTAAACATTGCTAGGAAAGAGCTGTCACCATCCTCCCTATCCATCTTACCCAGGAGAGACAGCTGCCAATTCTGTCGTACTAAACCGGTCCCAAACACATCACCACAAAGACCACCTCTGGCCTTCAGAAGTTAGTGGGTGGTGCATCATTACAAATATTGTGAGCCAAAAAACAAAACAGTGTCACTCTCAGAAGAAAATTATATCAAATTCACCCTTCTCCTCCACATCTTAAGTGCATGAGGAATATACTTGTAACAGGACTCCCTTCTGCAAAAAGTGCTCGGAGTGCACATAAAGTGCTAAATACTTTAAGGTACATTATAGTGAATCCTAACCCTAATAAACCACTAGGGTAACCCTCTAACTCATCTATGAAGAAATTATCATCTGGTGCTACAAAACTGGTGAGTTTGTGGTAAGTGTTTATTTTTTATAGAATGGACCAACCTGGATTGTCCAAACCTATGTCATATCATGTTACTATGTCTAGTACAAAAAGATTGGATAGATATTGTGCTATTAAGTCACTACTTGTACATGTGTACGAGTGTGTTTGCATGTGTCTGTATGCATGTGAGGTGCTGTTTAATCAATGCACATGCATGTTTGTGTATGTGTGTGCATGTGTCTGTGTGTGAGGCGCCATTTCGTGACTGCTTGTGCATATGTATGCGTGTGTGTTTGCATGTGTCTGTGCATGTGGTGCCATTTCATGACTGCTTGTGCATGCATATGTATGTATGTGCATTTGTGATTGCATGTGTGCGTGTGAGGTGCTGTTCTATGACTGCTTGTGGCTACTTCCTAATGCATTTAACATAAGGAAAATGCAGTTAATTCCTAAAACTGCCACACGGTGTCACTGCCGGGTAAGGAATGGAACTGTCCCATTTTTCAGCAGCGAACATGGCTGCATTCTTTAAAACCGAATGGCGCCCTTTGTTGAACTGATTTTAATTCCTGAGGGGCTGTTTGTTAGGGAGAAAACAGAACTTCTCCCTCATTCACTGTACAGGGGAGAATACTGCTGATCCCTAAGCTCATAGGGGGTAGGGATACAAGAGGTTTGGCTCCATGAGATTCCCCAAGTATGTATAGTGTAAGGGGGTGGGGTGCACCTTGTTAGCGCCTCAGTTGTGCTGGATATAAGAAATCAAGCATTACATCAGACAGTTGATGTTATACTGTTTTTATCTTCATATCTGATGCTTGCATCATTATCAGATGCATTTTTCTGTCTCAACGGGTGGTCTCGAGTACACATACGTTTTTTGAGGGAAAAAACTTAATATGTTACTTATGTGAATTGCCGTTAAAATCGATTGGAAATGTCTTGGAGGGAAAATGAATAGTGAAAGGTCACTGTAACTTGCCAAATCAACTCATTTTTGTCTATTCAGCTCTGAAAGTTAGAGCGTATGAGATAGATAGGGTACAATGTTATGGTGCAAATTGCATCTTTTCTTCTCCATTATGCACACACGGTCTCTCAGAGGCTTTCATGATACTTTATGCCTACACAATCTTTGCAGATTATACCAACCATAATGCTAAACAAAGCTTCTCCAATTTATCATTTTTATTCCATTCTCCTCTTTCCACAGAGATACCTGTAAAAAGTCCAGGTGAGTATCCATATATAGATCATCTTTGCTGTTGCTATTTAGGTTTGTCTCACCCAACTCCAGCTGTGAATGCTCCTCATATGACATCGGATCAACCAATCTCTATATCTGTCTGGTTATAGGAAAGATAGTACATTTATGTTTACATTTGCATTACCAAACTTATTTTCTCCTTAGATTCTTGGAAAATACAGTGTTTGCACAGCATTCTGGAAAACTGGGTGGGGACATGTAAATTATTATAGGAAAAATAAGTATGTTCCTGAATTCTATGCCAATTAAAATGAGGGTTGCTATGAAGTACATTATAAAGTGTGACTATCTTCTCAAGGAAGCCTCTTTTCTCCCCCTCTAGCTGTCTCTCTACCTTTTTCCATGTACGTTCCTTTAAGTTGAATGTCTTCAGCTTTTGTTTTCTCACCTTTTTATACTTCTATCTTCTTCTGATGTCCATCTTATTTTAAGCCTATCTTCTTCTGTCTTCTATTTCCCAGAGACCTTTATTTCAAAATTTCATGTTTAAGTTTGTTGTCTTAGGCAGCTAATGTATTCTTTATAGATGACGTATATCTATTTAAAACGCACATCTGCTGGGACTTTCTATCTCATCTATGGAGAATGAATGAGTTGCTGCTCCGACAATTGGTGAATTGTGACAAGAGATATGTGTTAGTGGGCCGAGCTCACATTCCCATGTAATTTGGCTCTGGGTTTTGATACTTTTTACAGAAAGGAGAGAACATAGGTCTGGAATCACTTGATCCCTCATACTCCCCATGATGCATACATGCTATCTCACTACAACCTATTACTCCTTCTATGGAAAGTAATACACGGTGCTCCTTCTATGCATAGTCACTCACAGATTACCATTCCTTCCTGTATATAGATCTCATATGTCTGTATTATTACCTATAGACATTCCTTGTTAGATAGGTTCATCCACTGCACATAGAAAGGTCACACAGAGGATACTGTCTTTATGTTTATCTACACATATGACTCGCTGTCTCTGCTCCCTCTGTAAATCCATATAATACTTATATCCTCTGTGGAGATTCACACATAGAGGACCCTAAACACTATGGTCAAACACATGTCCCTCATGTTTAGTTTCTTATTCTTCCTAATTTATTTTTCTTCACAGAAAACACAGAAAAAGAGAAAAATGAATGTCCATATGTAGTTGACCAATTCTCAGGACTGCTTCTTGAAAAGGTTCTCTCATTTGTGTCATATGACATAAGAGTGACCATTCTCTGTCTGGGGTGAATGCTCCATGCACGTGCATTGATTAAACAGCACCACACATGCATACAGACACATGCAAACACACTTACACACACATGTTCAAGCAGTGACCTAAAAGCACAATATCTATCCCATCTTATTGTCCTAGACATAAAAACATAGCATGACAGGTTTGGCCCGTTTTATAAAATCTATCACCACAAACTCACCAGTTTTGTAGCACCAGCTGATAACTTCTTCATAGATGAGTTAGAGCGTTACCCCAATGGTTTATTAGGGTTAGGAGTCACTATATATGCACTTTAAGCATTTAGCACTTTATGTGCACTCCTAGCACTTTTTGCACAAGGGAATCCTGTTACAAGTATATTCCTAATGCACTTAAGATTTGGAGAAGGTGAAATTCATATCATTTTCCTGTCTTATGAGTAGGTAGTTAACCACAACAATAACTTAATACTAGCTACAATTGTCATGATTTAAATGTTTGAGGACTGTTTTTGCCAGTAATTATGAATATGGCCAAGGGAGCATGACATTGTTGCATTGGGATTATGTATTATTGTGGTTATATGTTGACTGTACATGGTTATTATGTATCCTAGTTATAATATATTATAAGAAGGAAAATGTTATATAGAACATAAGTGGAATTTTTAAAAATGCTCTGCATAGAAGTTAGGTGCAGATCATTGCACCCTCACACATACAGACCTTGGGTCAAGACAGATGTATGTACTTCAAGTAGTCCTAAGCAAACACTTGAGTTTAACATCAAGGTTTTTTCACTAGCCAGTTATGGATATCTGGTGAACTTGATCTCAAGAGCTTTGATAGCCCATACACAAATGTACACAAGGGTGTGGTATTGGAGAGTATAAATACGTTGTTTTGATAATTCAATAGAGGTTCAGATATAGTTTTCACATATCCACAGTGTGAGACTATTTCTGTGTGTTGTATCCTGACTTGGGAAGTGGTCTAGCCATAGGCCACTAGTAACCTGTATGCAGTATTCTCTGCCTGTACCTTTTCAAAAGCAATCTTTTCTGCCACAGAGAACAGGAACTACATGATTCTACTGGGGTAGGTTTGAGCTAAGTTCATATCAAACCCCCTTGAAGAAGCAGATTGTGACATTGGTGGCAGCGGTGGAATCTCTGAAGAAAACACAGGAGGATGGCAGCTTCTGAAGAGATGTATGCAGAAGAGGAGGAGGAAGTGTCCAGATTGTACCAAAGATGGATAGAGATAATTCCTGCAGGTTCAACCAAGGATCAGCAGAGGGAACTCCGGATACAGATAATACAGGGGGTACAGGAGAAGTGGAGAAGGGTAAGCAATGGCCCTGCCTCAGCTCCTGTGGAGGGGAAATGCTTATCCCCAGTAGAGACAGAAAATGTTCTGGTGACTGGAAAGGACTGTAGAGGCATAGACCTTCTAAATAAATAGATGACATTCCTGGGACTGTGGCCAGGTCACGAGCTAAAGGAATGGCTGGAAGAATTAGTATGTGAAGAGGTCACCCTGGACGAGCAATATGCTTATTGGGTGGGACCTGTTGGGTTACCTCATCTGGGCCCTGTTTTTCATTGGGGCTGGAAGAAGCACTTTGAGACATTGTACATGGGTATCCGGATTGTGGTTTGGGTTCAGAGGAAAGACCTGGGCCCTACCAATTGACTGTGAAAATAGTGGGATGATTCCTTGTATAACCATTGTCCAGCAGCCAGCCACAGACCCTGGAGCAGAAACAGAAAGTAGTCCTGCTTTTGAGCCTGAACAAGAGGCAGTAGCAGCTGCTTCTCAATGGCTGCCTGTAACTACACACCCGGCAGTCTCAGAAGGAGAGAGTCAGGAGGTTCCACCTGAGGATCCAGAGACCAAAGAGCCAGAGGGTACCCCAGATTGTGGTTTGTCTCCTGGTCTCCCTACTTCAACTCCCCTGCAGCTGGCCAAATACACTGGTTGTGTATCTGCAACCCTGGAAAGAAGGGCCACTGGCCAGGCTTGCTGGGAGAGGGGTTGGTTACTGAACCACAACGGCTTGTGTCAGAACTGCCAATTAATCCAGCATGTATGACACCAGAGAATGTCACTAGCTATTTTGCATCTCCAGCATCTCAGTTTATTCAGGAGAAATCTCAGGCCTGACAAAGGGGAACCTGTACTCCTTAATTTTACACATGGGACTGAGTACTTATCCAGATTTCTAGCCTAGAATTTGCTGGGTAAGGATTCTCCCAAGTTTATGCTGGACTTACTAGCTGAGATTTACTGTTTCCCCTGGACTACCTTAAAGGGTCCTCCGGGGCAGTTGTCTTATAAGTCTCCCCAGGGGCTTGGGAAGGTCACTATGCCACTGGGAAGGAGTATTCGCCCTGGACAGGGGGAGGCAGGGTACCCAGAGAGGGACTGAGGCTATCACATGGATGGACTTTCACATCAAGAGGACTGGTAACCACCTGTATAGATGAAAATGTATCCAACAGGTTAAACTTTCCATGCTTTACTAGAAAGGAAAGGGGAAGAAATTGTTATGATTTAATTGTTTAAGGATTGATATTGCCAGTAATTATGCATATGGCCAAGGGAGCATGACATTGTTGCATTGGGATTATGTATTATTGTGTGTGGTTATATTTTGACTGTACTTTGTTATTATGTATCCTAGTTATAGTCTATTACTATAGATATCTGGTGAATTTGATCTCAAGAGCTTTGATAGCAAGGTTGGAAGCCAGATGGGCTGACATGACAGATACACAAATGTACACAAGGGTGTGGTATTGGAGAGTATAAATATGTTTTGATCATTCAAGAGAGGTTCAGATATGGTTTTCACATATCCACAGTGTGAGACCATTTCTGTGTGTTGTATCCTGACTTGGGGAGTGGTCTTGCTATGGGCCACTAGTAACCTGTATGCAGTATTCTCTGCCTGTACCTTTTCAGAAGCCATCTTTTGTGCCACAGAGAACAGGAACTACACGATTCTGCTGGGGTAGGTTTCAACTAGGTTCATGTCAAACCCCCTTGAAGAAGCAGATTGTGACAGCGACTTGCCTGTCAAAAATTATGGCAATACAATTTTAAGCCGGGCAATGCTGTGTGCCACTCATTGCAAGGCTCTCTCCCCTCTAACTTGGAGGCCACGTGATGATCGCCTTCGGTGCTCATTGCAAGCCTCTCCCCCTGTCTTCATTACGGGCCTCACGCTGAGCGCCTTCGCTGCTCATCGCGAGCCCCACAATGAGCAGCTTCACCACTCATTACAGGCCTTGGACAATCCAACACTTTCATGCTTTACAATGAGCACCTTCGGAGCTCATTGAGAGTCTCCCTCCCTCTACTTTACGAGCCTCACGCTGAGCGCCTTCACTGCTCATCGCAAGCCCCGCAATAAGCAGCTTCGCCCCTCATTGCTGGCCTTGGCCAACCCACCAGGTTTATGCTTCGCAATGAGCACCTTCGGAGCTCATTGAAAATCTCCCCCCTCGTCGATGAGCACCTTCGGCTTTGCTCAACCCGCAACTTTTGGGCCTTTGTCTCTTTCCCCCCTCCACCATACAGGATTACAGTAAATTAATAGTACATTTGTGTTCACATTTGAATGTTTAAAACAAGTTAAAAAAAACTGTTTCCAGCTCAGAATTCAGAGAAATAAAGTTATTACACTGCATTCTGGGAAACTGAGAAGAGACATGCTAATGTGCCCACAAATGCCTCGCTCTTCAATCTATAGACATTATAAACATGGCTTCCTTTCAGCCTATGCCCGCCACATTGCACAGCTTTTATGCAAAGCCAAGGCTGGATTATACACAAGCTCGGAATCCTACCCACGGACAACTGTTTCAAGTTTACTGTCTATAATCAGCATGGGGCGGGATCCCAGCTTGTGTGTATATAATAGCCTAGCCCCTTGGACTGTCAAGTGATTATCTGTGGCTCTTCATTTATTATTCCTTTGAACATTATTCAAATGGATATCTGAGTGAGCTGGACTAACGAGGACTACTTGCTACAATACCTCATATGATTGAAGTTCTTAAATGTGAGTGCTTTGATTTGATTTTTTATACTTCTTGTGATTAAACCATTTTTACTGCACTATCTGGCGATGTGCACTTCTCTCCCCATTTCTTTTTTTTATCTATCTATCTATCTATCTATCTATCTATCTATATATATATATATATATATATATATATATATATATATATATATATATATATCACTATAATAGCTGTCAGTGTTTGTAACATTTGCGATGTTGGTAATGCACTTTGCGAGGCGAGATGTTGATGCATGACTTAGGCTGCAAAAAGCACCAAAGGTGCTCATCTGCGAGCCTCGCACAGCGAGGTGAGCCATTGAAGCGCACAAGACTTTCAGGCTGAGCAGTTGAAGCACATAAGACTTAGGCTGCAAGCACTGCGAGCCTCACAATGTGTGTATGCATGTAGCACGTAACTCGAAAAACAAGTATATAAAAAAAAACACTGACACACAGCACAGGGGGAGAGCCAGGAAGTCTGGGACTGAGGTTACAAGTCATTGGAGCCATATTTGCCATTTTTCATCATTTGAAAAACGGCTAAGCAAGAAAAAAAATGGCGGGCAAAAAAAAAAAAAAAATCTGAAACAGGATGAAAATGAGGCTTTGCAATGCCAGGCACGCAGACCTTAGAAAATACACAACGCCATAAACAGTTACACAGTAACACATATAAAAACAAAACATATATATATATATACATATATATATATATATATATATATATACAGTATCTCACAAAGGAAAGTACACCCCTCACATTTTTGCAAATACTTTATTATATCTTTTCATGTGACAACAGTGAAGAAATGACACTCTGCTACAATGTAAAGTAGTAAGTGTACAGCCTGTATAACAGTGTAAATTTGCTGTCCCCTCATAATAAATCAACACACAGCCATTAAGGTCTAAACCGTTGGCAACAAAAGTGAGTACACCCCTAAGTGGAAATGTCCAAATTGGGCTCAAAGTGTCACTATTTTGTGTGGACACCATTTTTTCCAGCATTGCCTTAACCTTCATGGGCATGGAGTTCACGAGAGCTTCACAGGTTGCAACTGGAGTCCTCTTCCACTCCTCCATGACACCACAGAGCTTTTGGGTGTTAGAGACCTTGCACTCCCCCACCTTCTATTTGAGGATGCCCCACAGATGCTGAATGCTTGACTGTAGGCAAGACACACTTGTCTGTACTCCTCTTCCTCCTCATGCCTGATACCATCTGAACCAAATAAGTTTATCTTGGTCTCAACGGACCACAGGAAATGGTTCCAGTAATCCATGTCCTTAGTCTGCTTTTTTTCAGCAAACTGTTTACGGGCTTTCTTGTGCATCATTTTTAGAAGAGGCTTCCTTCTGGGATGACAGCCATGCAGACCAATTTGATGCAGTGCGTGGGGTATGGTCTGAGCACTGACTGGCTGACCCCCCCCCCCCCCCACACGCCCCTGCACGAGTGCTCACGGCACTGGGCAGCTACAGTTCATTGAGGAAACCATAAATGACAACATGTACTGTGACATACTGAAGCAGAGCATGATCCCCTCCCTTTGAAGACTAGGCCGCAGGGCAGTATTCAAACATGATAACGACCCCAAACACACCTCCATGATGACCATTGCCTTGCTAAAGAAGCTTGATGGGCTGGTCAAGCATGTCACCAGACCTAAACCCTATTGAGCATCTGTGGGGCATCCTCAAACAGAAGGTGGGGGGAGTGCAAGGTCTCTAACATCCACCAGCTTGGTGATGTCATCATGGAGGAGTGGAAGAGGACTTCAGTGGCAACCTGTGAAGCTCTGGTAAACTCCATGCCTATGAGGGTTAAGGCAGTGCTGGAAAATAATGGTGGCCACACAAAATATTGACACTTTGAGCCCAATTTGGACATTTCCACTAACAGGTGTAAGCACTTTTGTTGCCAACGGTTTAGTTATTGATGGCTGAGTGTTTAGTTGTTTGAGGGGGCAGCAAATTTGCACTGTTATACAGGCTGTACACTTACTGGTAACTACGTTACCTTGTAGCAGAGTGTCATTTCTTCAGTGTTGTCACATAAAAAGATATAATAAAATATTTACAAAAATTTGAGGGGTGTACTTAATTTTGTGAGATACTGTGTATATATATATATATATATATATACACACACATATATATATATATATATATATATATAAATATATATATATATAAAAATATAGGCCTTGCAAGGGGCACCAACAATTATATATATATATATATATATATATATATATATATATATATATTTAAATATAGGGGCCTTGCAAGGGGCACCAACAATTATATATATATATATATATATATATATATATATATATATATATATATATATATATATATATTTATATATAGGGGCCTTGCAAGGGGCACCAAAAGTTATATATATATATATATATATATATATATATATATATATATAACCCCCCTTCCTCTCTTCCCAGACCAATCCTGCCTGCCCCATTCTCCTCCTATCCTCATGTCAACCTGATGTCTTGTGCCGCCCATTTACCTCACCAGATCGGTGGGGGGGGGGGGGGGGGGGGTTGAATCCTGAGTGATGTCCCTGACCAGAAGACGCTATGCAGGGAAGCTACACAGAAGGAGGATCTGATTTGGTATAGGGAGCTGGGGAGGGATGCACAAGGCATCGGGCGGACATGACAGAGACGGGCCATGGTGCATTGCACTGGGTGCACCAGCAGTAGTTCCGCCAGTGTCTATGTGTTAGGTGATGTTCAGTGACTGCTTGTGCATGTGTGTTTATACGTGTCTGTGTGTGAGGTACCATTCCATGACCGATTGTGCATGCATGTACATGTGTGTGGCATGTGTTTATATGTGTCTGAAGTGCTGTTCAGTGACTGCGTGTGCATGCATGTACATGTGTGCAATGTTCTGTTCAGTGACTGCATTGCCCTATTTCAATGTCTGCCTGTGTGCCCTGTGCTTAAATTCAATGCCTTTTTATTTATCCTGCAAAGACAAGCTGATAAGAAGCTCTTAGAGGTAGTCTTAAATAAAACACACTGCAAAGAATGTCAGCTCTTAAAGATAGACTGTCTTAAATTAAATCAGATTCACACAGATTCAAAGAGATTTACACACGTTCAAACAAACTCCAATATATTGAAACACAATGTCAATCACACACATGTATAGTATACACGTATGTACACTACAGTTAGAAGAATACACTACACTGACAGTAACATAACTGGTCCCCCTGTCCAATAACATCAAATTACTGTGTTTGGTCACATGCAGCCAATATGTAGTGAATGAAAAAAAGCAATATATAATGGGACATATTCAGCTCTATATGAAGTATATAGGGCTACATACTGAAGAAATTGACTATTTATTATGTAATACTTACTAATTAGCTGTTAATAGGTGTTATCCACTTATGGGAAAAGTTACCAGTCAGCCTCAAACTAAATATATGTCTGTGTATATCTAACTACACTGCTGTGTGTATCTAAATATGAATATATTATAAGTATATTTTAAATGCACAGATAAGTATATTTAGGCAGCCCATTATGGAGTAATCCAGAACAACACTGAAATCTCTTCTTATGAGGAACTGATTGATCTATAGATTGGGATTGTTTTGGAGCATTAACCTGGTTTGTCACCTACTTCTAAAATATTGAAATTAGCTGAAGAAAGACAAACAGTGCAGGAAATGGAGAGAGGGGGATTGGACAGGGGCAATGTATATAGAGAGGTATCAGTTATGTGTCAGTTAAAAAGAAGGCCAGTCTCACGAAGATTCACTGTTTTTACCTTACAATATTTATTTATCCAATAAATTCTTTGTTAGTTGCATCATTAATTGTGTGTTTATTCTTCTGCTATTTACACAGTATTGTTCAACCTAATCTATTGTGCATTTAATTCCAGGCTATCAAGACATGCGCGCCAAGTCTCTGCCGCTCAGACAAGACATGATAGGAATTAGGCTGAATGATCTATAATTACCAAGATCATATACTCTGAAATTAACTCAGGATTAACCTTTTATATTTTATACTAGCGAATTGCCCGTCAAAAAATGACGGCAATGGAATTGTAAGGTAGCTAATGTTGTTTTGTGTGTACTACTGAAATATATAATACAAATGAATAAATGAATATACTTTACCTATTTTGAAGCATTGTTGAAGAGCTGCAATCTGTTTTGATGTTGCTGCAGCATTAGTGGTGTGGAGCTGCTGTGTAAGCGTGGTGAATTTGTGCAGTGTAATAGTGTGCATGCGCGAGACGAAACCGTTAGCGAAGTTGTGTAGTTCCGCATTGTTCTAAAATGCCGGCTAATGTGTGGTATGCGTCTGTAGTGGAATATCCGTAGGTGTTTTGTGGTGTTTTGCGTGTTTAGAGTGCTGTAGCCTCAATTTCGTTTTGTTCGTCGGCCATTTTTTCTCTCGCTTAGAGAATTTTTTAGTGTCTAAACTCTTTTATTATGAGTTAAATGAAGGTGTAACTTCATTTTTTGAGGTTCTGGATGCTCCCTCTTGCTGTAGGTAAGCTTTTTATGTATGTGTTGTGTGTATTTATTGTGTTTTTCATTTTTTCATGTCCGCGGGTTGCGGACGATTTTTGCGAGTCCGTAATGTGTGTTAACGTGTCTCGTATGTTGTTTGCGTTGCGACGTAAAGTTTGCGAGGGTTGCGGTTGCTTCGCGAGGGCCGCAGTTGATACACACACAATATACACACACATTATATATACACACACAATATACACACACATTATATATGCACAAACAATACACACACACAATATACATACACATTATATATATATATATACACACACACACACACATTATACATACACACACACACAATATATACACACAATACACACACACACAATATCTATACACACACACACACACACACACACAACACACACACACATTATATACATACACATGGTGTTAATGATCAGTGTATAATTAGTTTATATGGCAGGTCTCAGTGATTGCACATGTTCCTCAGACCCCATTATCTCCCTGTCACTCACATTCAGCTACCCAGGCCCGGCTCCTCCAGCTCTGAGGCCTGCTCCAGTCCGCGGATCCACAGTGTTTCCTGTTCCCCAGGCCGGCCTAGCCCCGCCTCCCCAAGCTATCCGCACTGATCAGAGCTCGGAGCTCCGTGCATGGGCTGAACCTCCGCCACTACTCGCGCTCTCACCACATTCCCGCGGGATTGCAGGGCTCCGGAATGGTGCGGCTACTGGCAGTGGCGGCGTCTGGCTCCCCCTCCGGAACCCCAACCGGGGACTGGGCGGCCCTGCGCGGGGCATTGTGGGGAGGAGGTGGCTGCTCCATCCCAACAACTGGATTGCGGGGCCCCGGGATGGTGCGGCTACTGGCAGTGGCGGCATCGGCCCTGCGCGGGGCATTGTGGGGAGGAGGTGGCTGCTCCATCCCAACAACTGGATTGCCGGGCCCCGGGATGGTGCGGCTACTGGCAGTGGCAGCGTCTGGCGGGTTCGGGCTAGTGGCAGTGGCGGCGTCTGGCTCCCCCTCCGGAACCCAAACCGGGGCATTGTGGGGAGGAGGTGGCTGCTCCATCCCAACAACTGAGGCCCTTGCACGCATCCCTCGCTACGCAAGGGCTGCGGGCAAGGGCTGCAGGCAAGAACCCGCAAGCGTGAGCAACAGGCCGTACGCTGCGGGCAAGGGCCTCAGTTGCTGGGATGGAGCGCCTTCGGCGCTCCATCCCAGCAACTGAGGCCATTGCCCGTGGCCCTCGCTTTGCGAGGGCCGCTGCTCCATCGAAGGCGCTTTATCCCAGGGGGCCGCTGCTCCATCCGAAGGCGCTCCATCCCAGCAACTGAGGCCCTTGCCCGCAGCCCTCGCGAAGGGAGCCCGCAAGCGTAAGCAACGGCCCGTACGCTCACAATTATATATGTGATTAGAAAAATTGGAATTTGGATCTGGGTAAATTCAATAAAAAAAACATCATGGAGATCAGAAAATGATGGGTAGATATTAAAAAGGCTCCTAATTGCCAATTACAGTATATCATCAGTACCTTTCCATGCCTGTTTATATTCATGCTGCTTGACTACTTCCCATCTTAACACCATCTTCTTTTTATTATAAAACCTTTATGACTTCTCTCACCATTTCATACCTTTTTAGACTGAAAACTGCCTTGTGCTAATAAAGAGAATAATAACAGAGAGGAGAACAGAGGAGAAATGCTACTTACAGGAGGAAATTACATGGTAGTCAGAGAAATAGATTTATAGACTAGAAAGAAATAAAAGGGATTGGGTTGTGGAAAAAAAGGCCTTCTTATTCTTTTCCCTGTTCCATACATATGCTTTATGTTTTCTTAAAATGTTCTTTTTACCCACTAACCATACTATCAATGTCCAGTCCCTCTGTTCTTTTGCTTTTTTTGCTTGACTTTCCTCTCATATCCTCATATTCCTACTAAACATTGACCAGTAATATGACGAGAAACCACAGGGAGTTTAGAAATGACATTTATGAAACATAATGAGATAGTAATTAAACTAATCAATTTACAGTCACAACAGGAATTGGTTAGTAACATCACTGCAGAGACTTGCAAGGAGGCTTTTCATCTGTAGAAGTGGGCAATAAGTAGTGATGAAAGAAAACCTGTACATGGAGCTTCCATACATAAAGAGATTGAAGAAAGAGAGTAAGAGTTAGAGAATAGAGGAGATGAAGCAGAGAAAATAAGAGGTTGAAATGAAAAATAGAAGTTTATATTTATATTAATAAAGAAAATAATTCTAAAAAAAAGTTTATCTATTGCGTTAAATAATGAGAAAGTTGGGGTGATGAGAGGTGGAAAGAAGTTGTTTCAACTCAAAAGCCCTAAATGTTTACAGACTCAGTACAACGACACAGATTTAGTGTGGGATAAGGGAATAGGGGACTAACAATGACCATACAAGATATAAAAAGATGGTATGTGTGGTAGTAAGAGGAATAATTACAATATATAGTGAAGTTATAAAGAGAAATAGGAAGACTTATAGGGAGATACAGAATGATACAATGAGTTACATGAAAGTATTATTTGGAACAATATAGAGTAATTTGTGTTTAATACTATAGTTTTCAGCTTTATGTTTTCTCAGCATTTCTCAATGTTTTTAGAATTGTAAATGTTCTTGTATTTCAAAGGGCACAGCATATTAGCATCCTAAGAGAGGTAGAATTCACTTTTTCTGTTAAATCAATTTTTTTTAGATTATCATTATATCATATTGAAAATACATGTGTAAACATCAGCAAAAATAACTTTAGCTAGAAAACAGCCACTAGTATTATTATTATTATCATTTATTTGTAACATGCCAAGGGACAGCATGACAAAGACCTCATCCCACCTGTATTACTATGGCACTTTGTAATAGATGCAAATCTAATGTGCAACACTCTCACATCTTAGCCCTTCCTCTACTATACAGTCTAATTATTTCATGGTCTAACCATTTTATAGAGTCAATTTCAACTTTAGTTGCAATCTCTAAAATATTTTTATCAACCAAGAAGTAGGTTGATCCTTAGGGTCATTATAACTGAAGCCTCCAACATTTATGAAGGTGCATCTCTCAGTACTTTTATTTCATTAAAGGTATTATTTAAGTATGTTAAGATCCCAGGGAGGGGTGTTATTCAGGTTCAGAAAATCCTGACTTTGGCTACAGGAATCCCCCTTTCATTCGTCTTAGAAGGAATGGGCCTCTTGGTGCCCAGTGGTCAGATTAGGATCATGAGCATCAGCTCAGGGTCGCTGGATCAGCAAACCGGTATCATCTGCTTCTTCAGTATGGCTGGAAAAGGCAGAGGAGACCAGTCCTACCAGCAGATTCCAATTCAGTGATTAAGCCCTTCTCCCAAGAGAGGAGTAGAGATTCAGGGCAGCAAAATGATTTTAGCTCAGTAGTCTTCCCTCCAAATGAAACATACCATTGTTTTCCATTGTCTATGAAAGATTTTTATTTCTGGTTATAGGAAGTGTATTTATACAATTTAAGCTCAAAGTATTTACATGTTTCTGGGCTGAAAAGATGCAAACTCTCCACCCAGATTAGGATTACCCAATAACACATGTGCCTCTGGGGTATACAGTTTATTGGTCCATAAAAGAGTCAATCAGGAGGCAGGAAAACTGGGCTTAGCTTGTCTGCCTTGGGGTGGATCTATGGGAGGCACCTACAAAGCAAAAAGTACGGGAACTGCAAACAAAAGAAAAATAATACACCTAAACAACCACCAGATGTCACTGCAGGATGACAAATGGAACTGAACCTAGTTAAGCTGTGAATTTGCTACATAATGTGGAATTGAATGGTTCTTTCCCAAACCAAGAGACTTTTTAAAGTACTTTATCAAAGTTTTCAAAAAGGCCTTATAGTATATATTAGGAAAATCAGGGATGTGTATCTTGTTTTCCTTGTATTTCTCTATCCCTCTCCTCATTCCTTTACCCCAACTGGAGGTAGAGGTTAAGTATTATTCTTAATATACAAACAATATATATAATTAATTTCTCCCTTTTTTTATTTTCTCATTCTTCTCCATTCCCCCTTTCTCCCTTCTCCTTCTCTTTCCTTCTCAGCCAAAAATTAGAGAAAAACACTTTTTTCATAATTCATTGATTTCCTAAACATCTAGCATATGCAGACTTGGGCTTAATCAAAATTATCATTGCTTTCTATTTTTATCACTTTCTTGTAGCAGTTGTGCCATTTTAATTTATATTGAAATTATCTGTAATATAATCTGAGCCAACTAAATAAGCTGACACATTTCCCCAAAATAGATAAAATACATCAGAGGGTAACCCTTCTTGCTCCTACCAAGGCCACTAACTCCTTCCTCAGATCGTCCACTTTTTTTGTCAACAAATTACATTTTATGCATTCTGAATCTATTAATATACCCAGGAATGTAAACAGCATTGTAGGAACCGCAAATATCTTGGTCCAATAGATGAACGTGTCCAATAGGAACTATTAAGTATTGTGACCTGCTGCGCCTTCGAACAGAAAATCATCCAAATATTGGACCATACTGAAAGGACCAGACTCCTGACAAAATAAACCATTGTAAGAAGGTACTGAACATTTCAAAATACAAAATATGTATATGATATGGAGCACCCCATTGGTAAACAAAGGTCCACATAGTACGTTTTATTGAAACAACATCCCAACAAATGGTGACTAGATTTGTTAACTAGCAAAAGGCGGAAAGCTGATTCAATATCAACTTTTGCCATCAATGATCCACAACCTGCCCTCCTAGCTATATTGGTAGCTGGATAAAACGATGCATACAATTCAGAAGAATATTAACAGAAGCCCCTTTTGGATAAGATAGGTGGTGTATCAGATGGAACTTGCCCTCCACCTTCTCGTGGACCACCCCCAGGGAAAATTCTCACCAGGGGTAGATTTTCTTGAACTATGCAGGGGAATTCAGCCATGGACTTAAGTTGAGCAGGTAGGCTGCTGGAATGCCGATTTCACCAGTAATTACAAACCAATCCCAAAACCCCTCCATCAGCAGCTTAGCTGCCGAGGCCTTTCCCCTTGCCCTACCGCAGCTTTTTAGCCATTGAGTACAGTAATACTGGTATCTTGCCCCTTGGCAGCCGGCTCAGCTTGCTCGCTTCCATCTTTTTGCTTGCTACACCTTTCAACCGGGTGCTCATCCCTACAATTGGAACAGGCATTTCTGAAATGACAGTTTGGGGACCATCTACATATGCCATCATTATAGGAGTAGCAAACTCTGTTGGCTGTTCCTTTTGTCAGAACAGGAGGCCTACTACTACTCACGCTTCTCCAATAGGATGGCCCATCACGCATGGGGGTCATAACTCTCAGCCAGTAAGTGATCACTTTTTCTCTCCATGACATGGATAGCCTAGACGCGATGCACTGATTGAAATCCTCATCATACTTTCACCAGGCCAGGCCGCCATACATGCGGTAGGAGCTTCAAATTTTCTCCAAATACACGATGTGATGAGCACTTCTTGGGGTATCTTTCCCCAATCACACAGGCTATAGTGGGCATAGCCTGAAGCCAAGTGTCAAAAGTACTGGGGGATATGTCCAATATTATGTAATCTTTTCCTAACTCCCCACAAAAAATGGTTTTGTACTAATCTATGAATCATGACAAAGAGAGTAGTGTGAAGATTTCAACAAACTCTCAATGCCATAGACGTTCTTGTATCTCTTGTGAGACATAAGCATCTACATTGTCCAAAGAGCACACCGTAATTGCCCGCATGGACACGTCGAAGAAAATCGAATCACCTCGACCCTATCAGGCGCTACCCCACTGCTCCCTAGCACCGCCAGGCATTCACTGAACTCCTTTTCAGAAATCGCTATTTTGTAGTTATTTAAAAGTCCCTCTAGGAAAGGTGGCAACCCTGACCCTGTTGTCCCAAGTTAGCTATATACACAGTTCACCTGCTGTCAGGCTACCCGCCTTCTCACCCAAGACACAGATGGTGTCCCCTATCCCCGGGGCCCTGACAGGGTTTTCCTTGCTTGGACCTTCTGTCTCTCATCTCCCGTTCAGAGTTGAAACCTGTGCAGCTCTCTACCTTTGCTCTGGGGTCATGAGTCCCTGGCCATCATCCATAGAAGAGCCACTCTTTTCCACCATTAACTCCATGGGGTTGTGCAAGTTCCCCAGACCCCAAACCACTCCCAACCATTGCTAGTTACATAGTTACATAGTTACATAGTAATTAAGGTTGAAAAAAGACTTTCAGTCCATCAAGTTCAACCTGTTAAGATCTCCTCTGATCTGCAATATGCGGATTAGTTATTAATTAAATTATTGATTAAATAATTATTAATAGTATAGTATTGGAGAATGAATAAAGAGTTAGTCCATCAAGTTCAACCTTTTTAGATCTCTATTGATCTTTTTAATTTGGACTATTTATTATTATTGTTAATTGTTAATTATTGTTAATAGTTCTTTTGGTCCTAACTGCATAACGCTTCTCGGACTGTCAGCTGCTTGTCTGCCATTATTTTATGAGCGTGTAGTGGTGTCAGCTGTCTCTCATGAGTCATGGCAAAACAAAGGGTGCTTACCTTGCTGTAGCCTTTCTGATCCGAACAGGGCACACTGTTCTTTCTGCTTTGGCAGCCTCGTTGTGGCCTTCTGCATCATTGTGGCTTTCTGCATCCGCTCTGCTGTCCATCCAAATCTCATTCTGAATCTGCATGCATTTCCCTCTTAACGTAGCCATCCTGGTGTTAAGCTCAATGCCGCTTTGGAACTGTCCTTTTAAAATAGCAACATTATTGTCACTTCCTGCAGATATTATCACATATACTAAATATTTTACAAAGACTGTTGGAGCTCTTATAAGGCTCCTACCTTTACTATTACCCTTACCACCTCTAGGGTGGGGTGTGTGCTAGTAGTAGGTGTGTCAGAGAGTATGAGCTGGCTTAAAGGTGGGTCAGGAGGTGCAGGCTGATTTGAGCAACCCGCACCTGTGTTACCTGCTTGCCCAAGTCTCCTTGCTTAGCAAGGTGAATGCCGAAGGAGCTCCAAGACTTCACCTGCTCTGGGGGTATGCTGCAACTCCCTTTCTTTCTGCAGGCTTTAAAAGCACTGGAGCCATGTTGCAGTGCAGGCCTGCCAGAGGAGCAAGGGTCCCCAAAACCTCAGCCACTGTAGCCTGCGCCTGTGGGGCTTTCAGAGGAATGCCTAATTCTCCTGTGGGGGTACACAGTTGGTCTTCTAGCCACTTTACTCCATGGCAAATTGCCCTTAAGCGGACCACCTCTGGGAGGTGCCCCAAAACTGCTGCCTCCACTGCATTCATATTATAGATGCAGAAAATGTGTGTGTATATAGGGCACTAAAGGGCTTAAGGAAAAAGGAGGCAGCCAGATAAATTAGGGAAACTCGATGGAATGATAAGGCACAATAATAACTGCAGCAGAGAGTAATGATAAGCAAAGTGGAGGAGAGACAAACAAGATAGGACAAATACACAACCAGGAACTCACTCCAACCTCTCCAGAGGCCCAACCTCTTACCCCCCCCACTACCCTATAATACCCTTATACCCGCCCACTAACCTATTAACCTCACAACTAACCTCTTATCCCCCCCACTACCCTATTAATCCCTAGAATACCCTTATACCCGCCCAGTAACCTATTAAATTCACCACTAACCTCTTATCCCCCCACTGCCCTTTCAAACCCTACACTGCCCTATTGACCATCTCACTAACCTAGTAACCATCCCACTACCCTATTAACCTCTACACTATTCAATTTTATTAATTTTTTTTAAAAAACGTACATAACTTTGTTTTTATTATGAAGTCAATCTTATAGCCATGCCTATGACTTCCTTTAAAATACAATTATTTTAACTTATTTCCATATGTTTTCTTCTCCAGCACAGACACACCGCTATTGTCCTTTTTTGTGATCTGCAACATTTGTTACTTGTTAATAAAGCTTATTAATACTTTTTCATTTGGCTATTTGACATTTATTTTAACAAATGTATCACAAATCTTAGTGATACTTTTTATATTGATTGTAAATCACTACAATATACCCATATTATCTTATTGGACACCTCGCGACTGCAAATATAAATCACTGCCAAACCCTACAAAATGCTCTAATAATACTATGAATATCCTAATTGATAAACCCTTTAGTTATACTCTTGTATTTAACAAGGAAAATTGTAACAATATATCATGTATCATAATTATGCTTTTTGTTTATACTTCCCAATGAATTTATATCTTATACCTTGTGGTGTTAAAACATTACAATATACCTTTAAGTTACTACAAATATTAACTAGTTTTTACCTTGTGATTGCCAACATACTATGACTACCATACATTTGAAAATACTATAATACAGTGAACTTGATAATGGAAAAGGCTTGTATCTTAATTCAATCTAAAGCGTGACTCTGTATCTTTCCATATAGTAGGCATTTTATTTTAGCATTATTTCAAAGCAGAGCAACGGGTATTTTCAAAGCAGTATAGCAGAGATCACTTGTGGTATGAGCCACCGCTGTTCATTACAAATCTATCAGGTACCTCATGGTTTCCAAACCACTAAACAAACCCATACATTGTGGAATTTGCTGTGTTATTTCAGGTCCCTGCATGTTATTGCCTTGTGATTGCAACATACAACCACTTTCATACCATAGCTTATATATACATCTTTTCTTTAATTTCCTTTAATGTAAAGCTGTAGATACCGTTACAAGGGGAAGCAGGGGGGGCATATTTGCCAGATTGAGTGAGACTGTTGGGGATGTCCATGCAGGAATGGCAATGCCATACAGCTGTTCCCTCTAACAGCGGGGAGAACCGTTCTACTGGAGGAGAGGAAGGATAGATTAGGCATAGCCACTGGTATTTTTTTTGATAGGGGTCTCTACTATAAGGAAGACAGACAGGGTAATTTGTCACCCAGATCCCAGTAATCAAACAGTTTGCTGTCTCCCGGGTGGTCAGGTTCGGCATGTTGTGGACAGCGTAGATAAATTGTTGGGAGGGGCTGGAAATAAACCGTCTGTCTTGGTACATATTGGTACCAATGACAAAGTAAGTAAAAGATGTAGTGTCCTAAAGAATGTTTTGAGGGAACTAGGAAATAAGCTTAAGGCAAGGACCTCCAATACAGAGAGATTAATGCATGGCTAAAAAAGTGGCGCATTAAAGAGGGGTTTGAGTTTTTAGAGCAATGGGCTGACTTCTCACTTCTCACTATACCAGGGATGGATTGCACTTAATGATGAGGGAGCTTGTGTGCTAGGGGATAGGATGGTTGTAAGGCTGGTGGAGTTTTTAAACTAGTAGGTGGGGGGAGGTGCTTGCTAATGCCAGAAGCTTATCAGGGAAAATGGGCAGGCTAAAATTATTAACGGTACATGAAAAAATGGGACTTTATAAGCATTACTGAAACATAGTGGGATGAATCTCATGACTGGACAGTTAATTGGAATGGTTATAACCTTTTTAGTAAAGATAGGGGTAATGGTAGCAGAGGAGGATGGATTTGTCTGTATGTTAAGCCTGATTTCAAGCCTATAGTCAGAGAAGATATGTATGCTGGAACTAGCGATAACTTTGAAATCTTGTGGGCTGAATTAAATAGTGGAGGTACAAATCCTAAATAACTATTGATAGAAATGTGTTATAAACCCTGAAGTATAAATTAAAGGGAGGAATTGCAATAATTGCTACAGATTGAAAATGCAGCTAAGCATCCAGCCACATTAAATTCCAAGCCTGTAGCACACCCACAAAGCCTGGGGACTTGAAATTAGATGTAGTTACAGAGCTATTGCATTCAACCATGCCAAGACCTATGGGCTGTAGACGCCAGCCCATAAACCACTTCTGTGCACGCAAGCTGTTAAGGGGCTGGCCGAACCGCAATTGTCTGTTACGATCCAATTGCGGTATAACGTAGTGAAACACAGGCCTTGAGCCAAAAGAAAGCAGTCTAGCCACAAATGATTGACTAGAGATTATACATTTCCACTCCACTCGCCCATGCATTTACTGTGTTGTATTTTCTGATGAAGTAGCACACAGGTCCCGGGGTTGGAGGTTTTTGAGAGAGGGAGATAGAGCAAGAGTATTTTGAGACCAGTAATTTGCAGTTTTTTTTAATTTATCTTCTACTATTTACAATTTTACACTTAATCCTTGAGTACACATATTTACAGAGTACGCATAATTGCAATACACATAATTTAAAAGAACATACATAGACACACAGGTCACTCCATACCCCCCTCCCACCATCCCATCCCCTACACCCATCCCCCAACAGTTATTAATTACACATTAAAAAATTCCATCATATATTTACAATAACACTTATTTTTATTTATCGTTTTATTATTTTTGGGATTGAAATGGAGGGAGGAGAGAGGAGGGGAGAGGAGTGGAGAGGTGACAAGGAGAGGGGTGTTGGGGAGGAGGAGAAGAGTGTTGGGGAGGAGGTGTGGAGTGGTGGAGGAGGAGGTGAAGCTGGTGGAGCTTCAGGCCTGGTGGCGAAGCAAGACCCATCCACCATGTCAGGTGAATATCACATACACCAACATGCAGCCACATGTATATAAGACACACTACACATATGCATGATGACCAACAAGGGCACTGACATGTCATCTCCATGGACTTAGCAAGGGATAGATGGATGCATCATTAAATTCATGAAGCTGACAAATCACTGTCATTCCTGGGCACAGCAACAGTAATCAGCCAAAAGAGAGTCCATGTATTGGTGTGCCCACTACAGCCTATACAGTTACAGAACGCAGCTGGAATCAAGATAGTGTTAGGAGCCAAGAACGATCAAGACCTAGAACTAAAGAATAGATCATATCTAGCAAATTATAGCTAAACTGAGTTGCAACTTGGAGAATCATCCATGTTCAAGCCTAGATAACAGGGTGACAGGGTTATTTATGGGTTTATGGAAGTCTGTATTGACCCCCAAGAGTGACCAGTTAATTAAGTGCTTATGGGGGTCTGTATTGACCCCCATGAGTGTCAGGGATAATTATAGGTTTATGGGGGTCTGTATTGACACTCATGATTGACAGGGTTAATTAAGGGTTTTTGGGGGTCTGTATTGACCCCCACGAGTTACAGGGCTAATTAAGGGTTTATGGGGGTCTGTATTGACCCCCATGTGTGACAGAGTTAATTAATGTATTGTTGGGGTCTGTATTGACCCCACATGAGTGCCAGGGTTATTTATTGGCTTATGGGGGACTGTATTGACCCCCATGAGTGACAGGGTTAATTATGGGTTTATGGCGGTCTGTATTGAGCCCCATGAGGGACGGGGTTAATTAAGTGCTTATGGGAGGGTCTGTATTGACCCCCATGAGTGACAGGGTTAATTATGGGTTTATGGGGGTCTGGATTGACCCCCATGAGTGACAGGGTCTTTTAGGGGTTGATGGGGCCCTGTATAGAGCCCCAAGTGTGATTGGTGTATTTTTTTTTATTACGGTCCTTTAAGGACCTTTACAGTCCTTTAAGGACCCGTAAGGTGGGAATTTTTAATTTTCATTGCAGCAGGTGTCCTCAATCGCGTGCAATTGGGGATCCCCACTGCGAGGGATAATGTGGGGTTAATGCGGGTTTCAGGGGTTATCTTGGATCCCTTCAAGGGTTAATTAAGGGTTTATGGGGGTCTGGATTGACCCCCATGAGTGACGGCGTTAATTATATGTATTATGGGGGTCTGTATTGACCCCCATGAGTGAGGGGGTTAATTAAGTGCTTATGGGGTTCTGTATAGACCCCCGTGAGTGACAGGGTTAATTAGGAGTTTATGGGTGTCTGTATTGACCCCCAATGAGTGAGAGGGTTAATTAAGTGCTTATGGGGGTCTGTATTGACCCCCATGAGCGACAGGGCTAATTAAGGGTTTATGGGGGTCTGTATTGACCCCCATGTGTGACAGAGTTAATTAATGTATTATTGGGGTCTGTATTGACCCCACATGAGTGCCAGGGTTATTTATTGGCTTATGGGGGACTGTATTGACCCCCATGAGTGACAGGGTTAATTATGGGTTTATGGCGGTCTGTATTGAGCCCCATGAGGGACGGGGTTAATTAAGTGCTTATGGGAGGGTCTGTATTGACCCCCATGAGTGACAGGGTTAATTATGGGTTTATGGGGGTCTGGATTGACCCCCATGAGTGACAGGGTCTTTTAGGGGTTGATGGGGCCCTGTATAGAGCCCCAAGTGTGATTGGTGTATTTTTTTTTATTACGGTCCTTTAAGGACCTTTACAGTCCTTTAAGGACCCGTAAGGTGGGAATTTTTAATTTTCATTACAGCAGGTGTCCTCAATCGCGTGCAATTGGGGATCCCCACTGCGAGGGATAATGTGGGGTTAATGCGGGTTTCAGGGGTTATCTTGGATCCCTTCAAGGGTTAATTAAGGGTTTATGGGGGTCTGGATTGACCCCCATGAGTGACGGCGTTAATTATATGTATTATGGGGGTCTGTATTGACCCCCATGAGTGAGGGGGTTAATTAAGTGCTTATGGGGTTCTGTATAGACCCCCGTGAGTGACAGGGTTAATTAGGAGTTTATGGGTGTCTGTATTGACCCCCAATGAGTGAGAGGGTTAATTAAGTGCTTATGGGGGTCTGTATTGACCCCCATGAGCGACAGGGTTAATGAAGGGCTTATGGGGGTCTGTATTGAGCCCCATGAGGGACGGGGTTAATTAAGTGCTTATGGGAGGGTCTGTATTGACCCCCATGAGTGACAGGGTTAATTATGGGTTTATGGGGGTCTGGATTGACCCCCATGAGTGACAGGGTCTTTTAGGGGTTGATGGGGCCCTGTATAGAGCCCCAAGTGTGATTGGTGTATTTTTTTTTTATTACGGTCCTTTAAGGACCTTTACAGTCCTTTAAGGACCCGTAAGGTGGGAATTTTTAATTTTCATTGCAGCAGGTGTCCTCAATCGCGTGCAATTGGGGATCCCCACTGCGAGGGATAATGTGGGGTTAATGCGGGTTTCAGGGGTTATCTTGGATCCCTTCAAGGGTTAATTAAGGGTTTATGGGGGTCTGGATTGACCCCCATGAGTGACGGCGTTAATTATATGTATTATGGGGGTCTGTATTGACCCCCATGAGTGAGGGGGTTAATTAAGTGCTTATGGGGTTCTGTATAGACCCCCGTGAGTGACAGGGTTAATTAGGAGTTTATGGGTGTCTGTATTGACCCCCAATGAGTGAGAGGGTTAATTAAGTGCTTATGGGGGTCTGTATTGACCCCCATGAGCGACAGGGCTAATTAAGGGTTTATGGGGGTCTGTATTGACCCCCATGTGTGACAGAGTTAATTAATGTATTATTGGGGTCTGTATTGACCCCACATGAGTGCCAGGGTTATTTATTGGCTTATGGGGGACTGTATTGACCCCCATGAGTGACAGGGTTAATTATGGGTTTATGGCGGTCTGTATTGAGCCCCATGAGGGACGGGGTTAATTAAGTGCTTATGGGAGGGTCTGTATTGACCCCCATGAGTGACAGGGTTAATTATGGGTTTATGGGGGTCTGGATTGACCCCCATGAGTGACAGGGTCTTTTAGGGGTTGATGGGGCCCTGTATAGAGCCCCAAGTGTGATTGGTGTATTTTTTTTTTATTACGGTCCTTTAAGGACCTTTACAGTCCTTTAAGGACCCGTAAGGTGGGAATTTTTAATTTTCATTGCAGCAGGTGTCCTCAATCGCGTGCAATTGGGGATCCCCACTGCGAGGGATAATGTGGGGTTAATGCGGGTTTCAGGGGTTATCTTGGATCCCTTCAAGGGTTAATTAAGGGTTTATGGGGGTCTGGATTGACCCCCATGAGTGACGGCGTTAATTATATGTATTATGGGGGTCTGTATTGACCCCCATGAGTGAGGGGGTTAATTAAGTGCTTATGGGGTTCTGTATAGACCCCCGTGAGTGACAGGGTTAATTAGGAGTTTATGGGTGTCTGTATTGACCCCCAATGAGTGAGAGGGTTAATTAAGTGCTTATGGGGGTCTGTATTGACCCCCATGAGCGACAGGGTTAATGAAGGGCTTATGGGGGTCTGTATTAACCCCCATGAGTGACAGGGTTAATTAAGTGCTTATGGGGGTCTGTATAGACCCCCGTGAGTGACAGGGTTAATTAGGGGTTTATGGGTGTCTGTATTGACCCCCAATGAGTGAGAGGGTTAATTAAGTGCTTATGGGGGTCTGTATTGACCCCCATGAGCGACAGGGTTAATGAAGGGCTTATGGGGGTCTGTATTAACCCCCATTAGTGACAGGGTTAATTAAGTGCTTATGGGGGTCTGTATTGACCCCCATGAGTGACAGGGTTAATTAAGGGCTTATGGGGTTCTGTATTGACCCCCATGAGTGACAGGGTTAATTAAGGGTTTATGGGGGTCTGGATTGACCCCCATGAGTGACAGGGTTTTTAGGGGTTGATGGGGCTCTGTATAGAGCCCCATGTGTGATAGAGTTAATTTTTTTATTTTATTACGGGTTCTTTTTTTTTCTCGCTTAGCCATTTTTTTGAGTGTTAAAACGGTGGAATTTGCGGTTAAATTCGAGTTTAACCTCACTTACGGATGTCCTGGCTGTCCCCCCGTGATGTGGGTGAGTGTTTTTTTTTATTATTGTGTTTTTTAGTGTGTTTTTAGTGTTTTTGTGTTTGCGTGGTTCGGGGGGTTAGTGCGGTATTTTACGAGACACAGGGGAGGGAGAGGAGGAGGGGAAGGAGAGGACTAAGTGCTGCGAGTTAATGGTTGTGTGGGGTGGTTTGGGGCGCCGTAGGACTAAGTGCTGTGAGTTTAGAGGTGTGTGGGGTTGTGTTGTTTGCAACTCATGCGCCTTTGCGAGGGATGAAGTTCTTGCGATCTCGCTTTGCGAGCTCGCAAAGCGTGAATACGTCTCGCAGTTTGACAACTATTATATGTGATATAGATGCCATATATACTATATAATTTCAAACACTTTTGTACTTATAAAGCCTTCATCATATAAGTAGATCATAAAGATGTTCCAAAACCTCACCCTGGACTTCCTAAAGGTTAGATGGAACATGTTGGATTGAGCATTTAATTTAGCTATATTATTTTAAAAGCCCTTTATTAAACACATTATTAATAAACAGATTTTTTAAGTTCAAAATCGTGTACCTTAAAGTACATTAATAAAGTATAGTATATACAGTATTTATTTATTGGGTATAACTGAATGCTTTTTGGCAGCTCCATGGGGAAACTTAGAAAAATATTCAGATGTATAGTGAAGTTTATGAGACATTTTTATTGTGTTATTTTATTATGTGTCCAAATAAATTTAGGTTTAGATTCATAACATTTTAGTCCCCTGCAACACTCTCCTTATTTTGATATGCTTCATCTATTTTTAGCAGCTGGATAAGCGATACCAGAGGACGCCTGGATGGAAAACACAGTGAAAAGTAGAAGACATTGAAAACTATTATTGCTATACATATTGCTATATGAGCTAAGGGCCTCCCCATTTTTTATATTATATTATTATTTTTATATCCTATTGTTTGGTAAAATGTATTGCATTTCTTATACTATAAACAATTTGCTCCATTCTTCATTTATTAAACACTTGGTATTAACTACAATTATTTGATACATTTACCAATCAATCTGTGTAATGAGTGAATTATTATTTGCATTTTTTCAATAATAACTGAATTTAGTGTCACAGTATGCACCAAAATATACTATACTAGCGACTTGCCCGTCAAAAAATGACGGCAATGAGATGTGTATGTTTGGAAAGTTGTTTAGTTATTAATATATATATGTGACAGTTGTATTGTGATATTAAAACATGTTTAGTTTTGTAAAATGTTCTGTTGGTGAACAATAATTGTGAAAGCATTTTGTATGAACATTTTAATGTAAGAATAGTGGAACTTGAAATTAATAATTATTGTAAACTTTAGGCAATGGTTTCTTAACATGCAATTTGTATGTGAAGAATTGTTAACTTCAATATACATGAAATCCCGTGGAAAGCAAACAGTAAAAAGGCTTGTTGAAATGTACACAATTTTAACCTGAACTTTGTAATATCTGTAAGTAAGAAACTTGAAAGTATATTTTTTTAAACTTTAACTTTATTATTTTTGTAACTTTGTAACTTGACAAAACATTTGTATAACTTTGAACATTATAAACAGTAACATAGTGAATACATTTTTTAACCTAATTTTGTATTAAAAGTAATAACATTTGAATGAACAAACAGTTTAACTTTAAACTAATCAGTATTGTAAACTTGAGGTAATGGTTTTTTAACATGCAATTTCTATCTGAATAATTGTTAACTTCAATATTATACATTTAATCCCGAGGAAATTTTTCCAACTTGTAACATTAGAAACAGTAACATAGTTAATGAACGGCCGCAAGGCTGCAAGGATCTCCTCTTACGGCCGGCCGTATATCTTGCAACCGGCCGTAAGCTCCAAAATCTTTAAAGTCAAATATAAATTGAAGACGGCACTGTAAATCTCTGTAAATGCTAGGGATCATATTGGGGGACATGAGGATTAATAGCAACCCACTCTCAAGATTGCACATCAGCCCAAACCCGAGTTTACATTAACTGTTTATTTTCCGGCTGCAGCGTGGGCGGGTCTGAGGTGCTCCAAGCCCTCGGGACTTTTTACATGGATATTTGACATATATAAAAAAAAAAAATATTTACGGATTTAAGTATAGGGGAATGTTGTGCTATTTTTGCTAACACCTACAATCACTTTATAGTCTCCTCAAAGTGCAGGATGGCTTTGTTTGGGCTATTTTATGTGCTTAATTGGTGCTAGCGGGACCTTTTTGCTGCAAGTAAGCTGCTGCTCGGTTTTAGCCTTGCAGAGAGGGTTCCCGGAGCAATCGAATAGCAACCAGGATTTTCTTGCGGCCGATTCTCTTGCGGCCATTTTAGATCAAAAGCTTTCCTCAGGCGCGAGCGGCCGCATGAGATAGCAAGGCGCCGGCCGCAAGCCTGCCGGAATCCCCGGCCGGAGGGGAATAGAATAGCCGAATAGCTTGCGGCCGGTCCTTGCGGCCCCGTAGCTCCTACGGCCGATAATAGAATGAGGCCCAATGTCATTAACAGTTCTTAAGTGTTCAAAACTTTGTGCTCCAGGAACATTTAAAAGTAATATCCGTAAGCAAAAACGTTCAACATCTCTTGGACTGACTGTGTAAATTCTTGGAATTATTTTATTGCCTCTGGTTTTTCTTGGTCTCCATAATCCATTCACAAAAACATAGTGATATGGAATTTCAATATATAAGTATTGTGTTGCTTGAGGATCAGTGGAATTTAATTGAAACCATGCCGTTAGTGTAGTGTGACAATCTTCACTTTGGGCCAATGCATTCATTTCATTTCCAGCATGGAAATAGACTAAATGTCGTTGTGGCAAATGTACTGCTAATCTATATACTGCATGTGATCTATCATGCATTTCAAATTTTAAAAGCCGCCACATAGCTTCTGGCGCACTGACATAGCGAGCATCTACATGAGATGCAAGTTCATCATGTACTAACTCACTACTTTCAGGGTTGTCTGCACTTTTGACGACTACAGTAGCTGCATCGTAGCCTTTGTAAATATATTTGTAGACATATTTAATGGATTTGATGGAAGTGCAGGCTTCTACGTTGATGTGGGCGTTGTACTTCATGTGTAAATGTGGATTGTAGGGTACTACATATCTATTGTCCACTTTTTTTCCACGAATAATGGCACTATCTCCTTCTCTTTTTTTATAAAGTGGATATCCATCACAATTGGCATAGGTTTTGTCTCTATAATCTTTTGGAAATTCTTTGGAACATTTATTATTTTCCATACATGGTGATTGTGGATTAAGGTCTCCACAGGGTCCATGAATCATGCGATGAGTAACAATCTCATATAGTCTACCATATAGTTCTGGATCTGGTAGTTCAGCAACAATGACTGCATCCACTTTGTCCGAAGTATCTAATTTATCTTTCTCTTGAAGTATTATGAGAAGATGTGCATGTGGAAGGCCTCTTTTTTGAAATTCAATGGTATATACATAAGCAAGACATTTGCCAAATAACTGATTTATAGTGAAGTCACGTATTAATTCATTTAATTTAATCTTAAAAACTCTGGCTACTAAATCTGGTCGATCGGAAGCAGTTTGTCCAAGAAGTAGATTTTGTGTAATTTCTGGCCATTGTGGATTACATGTAAATGTCACAAATAAATCGGGTTTGCCAAATTTGGTGACAATAGCCATAGCATCATTGTATCTTTCTCTCATATTTCGAGGAGATCCTTGAAAGGAAGATGGTAAAATGATGGCTTTGCCAGCTGTCATGTCTCTGCTTGTAGCCACGTCAGCAACATAGTCCATTAGTCCAGAATATTGTTCTACACATAGTTTATCTTGTTGATATTTTATAAAGTTTAAATTATTTGCCTCAACTTGCAAATATGAATCAATAATCCATTGTTGGGTTAGTTTTCCACCACATAAAATTGGATTAAATCCATTTTGAATGGCAATTTGAGCTACTTTAAATTCAAGCATAGAAACATTATTTCGGATTCTGGCTTTAGCATTTAGGTAACTGGGAAGTGTTTATTTTGGTTGCCAACCTGCTTCTCCGTGTCGGAAAAAGATGGGATATGTCATTGGATCTAAATTTGAAATTAAGATATTCATATTAATAAATGGTTGCTCCTCATTTCTGGGATATATTCTAATGTCTCTTTGAAATGGTGGTTCTCCTTCATCAAGTTATAACAACGTTTATCAGTATGTCTGTCTCTTTTAAGCACCATATTAACCTTTGGCATTGGTAATTGATGTCTTTGTGCATGAAGTAGCTGTTCATTTCTACTTCTGCCAATTTTTTGTAAGCTTTACTGTAAGGATTATTGTCCATAATGTTATTTAGCTCTATAAAAACACTGTGTAAGCATTTTTTATTTTCTTCCATCTGCATACGTTGGTCAACAGCTTCCATTGTATCTAGGACATATAGTTGAGGATATTTTCTTTGCTCTCCTTCCTCTGGATGTAAATGGGAAGTACGATGATAAATTTGGCCTTGGACTTTAAAACAGTAAGGACCATGTCCTGGTACATTAGCAGCTAATGTTGCCCCCATAGATGCAAAGGATATGGCACTATTGTAGGATCTTATGTTTGTCTTAACATTTTTGTCGTTTGGAAAAGTAGGTTCAGTCATAATATTTTGTAAATAGATCGGAAATTCTTTCCTTTCTGGAAGTTTGAACTTGCCTTTTTGACAGCAACTAATAAATTGGCCATCTCTAGGTCTCTCCTGTTTAAAATAATAAGCCTCACAAAACTGACATTGAGTAGTCATGTCCCCACAACTATGAACCTCTACTGCTAAAGACTAGAGTAAAGGACAATTTGCAAAGCATATAAGAGTTTGACTTTCATATTCATCAGGTGAAATGTCATGGAATGTTTGAACAACAGGTTCTAAATGCTTAGTTTTTATCGTGGCTTTTCTTGGTATATGTTGTCCTGGTTTTGTTGAAATGTCCTGTAATGTTTCAGTAACAGGTTGTAAATGCTTTGTTTTTTTAGTTGCTTTTTTTGGTATGTCTTTAATTTTATCTTGTAAAATGTCATCTGATGTTTGAGGAACAGGTTGTAAATGCTTTATTTGCTTTGTAGTTTTTTTTGGCGTATCTTTCATTTTTGCAGCTGATAGTCTTTTGCTTGCAAGTCTTTTGCGTTTTTTTTCTCGTCGAATTTCTTTCTCCACTGGTGCCTGCTGGGCGGCCCATCTCTCTTGTCTTTCTCTAGTTTGACGTCTTTTCTTCTCTTGTTTGCTCTCGTTAGTAGCCATGTTAATCTGTAAAGGCAAAAAAAGAAATGTAATTGGGTATATTGAAATTTGTAATTACTGTTAACCATTATTGTCCATAATAGAGAAATAAGAGGTAAACCATTAATGTATCAGTTATATTTTAATAAAAGTTATAGGTCCTGGCCTCATTGAATAACAATTTGGGCAATTCAAAATATAAATAAGCAGGTAACATCTTTTTTTGAAATAAGTTTTTAGTTATTGAAAACCTTGTTTGTGGATAGAGGTTTACCAATTAAAAACTTCTTTACCAAAAAAACATTGATTTGGTTATTTACACATGTATTGCATAGTGCCAATTGAAATTGAATAAGGAAGATAGTTATTTATTTATTTTTTTTCTGTTGACACAGCTGCAGATGAAACATGTTTCTTTAGTTTTCTCCTTTTGTACTTATTATACTGTACCTTGGTTGAAGTGTGATTTGAATCCGAATGTTTGTTGGTCCTCGGTTGAAAATCTTTGTCCAATGGTCTGGCCCTCTGTTGGAAGTCCTCGTCCGATGGTGTAGTCCTCTGTTGAAAGTCCTCGTCCGATGGTGTGGTCCTCTGTTGAAAATCCTCGTCCTATGGTCTGGTCCTCTGTTGAAAGTCCTGGTCCGATGGTGTGGTCCTCTGGTGATAGCCCACGTCCGATGTTGTGGTCCTCTGGTGAAAGTCCTCATCCGATGGTCTGGTCCTGTGTTGAAAGTCCTCGTCCGATTGTTTTCACGCAGTATCTGTTGTAAAATAAAATTGAAAATGTTGTTTGAGTTAAATGTCTTTTAAATAAAGCAAAAATGTCTTAATTTTGGTGTATTGTATCTGTTATGGTGAATTTTTCCTATTTGTGCGCACCACTTTTTTTTTGCTTATTTAAGCTTATTTGTAAGGCTTCTAGGTTGTTAAACATTAAAGAAGAATCTTAATGTAGTTTGCTATGTGTTTGTGTGAGTTTTAGTACAATCCTGTTTTGTGCGCATCACTTGTGGTATACTTATTTAGGCTTCTTTGTAAGGCTTATAGGTTGTTAAACATTAACGAAGAATATGAATGTAGTTTGCTATGTGTTTGTGTGAGTTTTTCTAAAATCCTGTTTTGTGCGCACTACTTGTGGTATACTTATTTAGGCTTCATTGTGATGGTTATATGTTTTTAAACATGAAAGAAGAATATTAATGTAGTTTGCTATGTGTTTGTGTGACTTTTGCTACAATCCTGTTTTGTGCGCACCACTTGTGCTATACTTATTTAGGCTTCATTGTAATGGTTATAGGTTGTTAAACATTAAAGAAGAATCTTAATGTAGTTTCCTATGTGTTTGTGTGAGTTTTAGTACAATCCTAGTTTTGTGCGCACCACTTGTGGTATACTTATTTAGGCTTATTTGTAAGGCTTATAGGTTGTTAAACATTAACTAAGAATATGAATTTCGTTTGCTATGTGTTTGTGTGAGTTTTTCTACAATCCTGTTTTGTGCGCACCACTTGTGGTATACTTATTTAGTCTTCTTTGTAAGGCTTATAGGTTGTTAAATATTAAAGAAGAATATTAATGTATTTTGCTATGTGTTTGTGTGATTTTGGTACAATCCTGTTTTGTGTGTACCACTTTTGGTATAGTTATTTATGTTTTTTTGTAAGGCTTATAGGTTGTTAAACATTAAAGAAGAATATGAATTTAGTTTGCTATTTCTTATTGTTTTTTGTGTCCAATCCTATTTTGTGTGTAGCATATGGTGCATAGTTGGTGCCTCATTCAATTGCAATTTGCCCAATTGAATTGGACCCTAAATAAGCACATATAAGAAGTTTTTAGTTAGTGAAAACCTTTCTTTTGGATAGATGCTTGCTAACAAAACACTTCTTTCAAAAATATATGTAATGTGGTTATTTAGGTCCCTATTCAATTGTGCAAATTGCAATTGAATGAGGGCCTTGATTTACTTAATGAGAGCGTCATTCAATTGCGATTTTGCCAATTGAATATGGCTGTAAATAAGCACATAACATATTTTTTAAAGAAGTTTTTAGTTCGTGCAAACCTTGCTTTTAGATAGATGCTTACTAAGGCCCTCATTCAATTGCGTGTGACATGTGACTATAGATGAGACACATATATGTGCGTGTCACATATCAGTGTACAAAAATCTTTTTTTTACTGTCATTAAAATATAGTTGTTTAATTATTTGTGATTAATATCAGTTATTTGCAGGGACTATACACAGAAATCTGCGTGTGACATGTCACATACATGAAGCACATTTTCATAGTTAAATGTATTTATCTTTTGTGCGTGTCACATATCACTATACAGGAATCATATTTTAATAGTTAATTATTATTTTTTTACTGTCATTTAAATATAGTTGTTTAATTAGTTTTGATTAGTTGTTTAATTAGTTTTGATTAAGATTAGTTATTTGCAGGGGCTATACACAGAAATGTGCGTGTGACATGTCACTATACATGAACCACATTTTCATAGTTAATTTTTTTTTTTGTGCGTGTCACATACATGAATCATATTTTAATAGTTAAATGAACATATTTTTTTTTTTGGGGCCTACACACATAAATGTGTGTGTGACATGTAACTATACATGATAGACATATATGTGCGTTTGACATATCACTATACATAAATCCTATTTGAATATTAAATTATTAATTTTTGGTAATGTCATTTAAAGATTAGTTTGTTGCAGGGGCGTGCGTGCGTGTCACATGTCACTATACATAAATCACATTTTCATACTTAATTTTTTTTTTTTTTGTGCTGTCTTGATAATAAAATGTAATATATTATAGCTTACCTCTCAGTTGTAATTTGCACAATGTAAAGTAGTAAATTTGCAAAAGAATTGTCTTCTCAAGTAACAGCAGTAGTTAATTCTGAAGTCACTCCGTTCATCACCTGAGTAGAAATGTAGAATTTTGTGTAAAGTAGGCAGTATTTATAAACTTGTAGAAATTTCTGGAAACTCAGACCGTTAGAACGCAATACGCATGCGCTATTTGCATTCCAGCTTACAATTTGCGTTCCATCCGCCATTTTGTGCGTAGTAGTGGTCAAAATGGTGTTTAATATCAGTGTGGTACGTGCGTATAGTATGTATTTCATTCTTGCGAGTCAGTGTAGTATAGTTACGTCTTAAGCCTCGTTTTCGTTTTGTTCGTCGGCCATTTTTTCTCTCGCTTAGCGATTTTATTAGTGTCTAAAGTGTTTTATTTTTATTTAAATGAAGGTGTAACTTGGTTTTTTGAGGTGCTGGATGGTTCCTCTTGCTGTAGGTAAGCTTTTTATGTGTGTATTGTGTGTATTTATTGTGTTTTAAATGTTTGTATGACGGCGTGTTGCGTCCGATGTTTGGGAGTTCGTAATGTCTGGTAACGTGTCTCGTATGGTGTTTGCGTGTGTAGCCTCGTTTTCGTTTTGTTCGGCAGCCATTTTTTCTCTAGCTTAGCAAATTTTTTAGTGTCTAGACTCTTTTATTTTGAGTGAAATGAAGGTGTAAGTTGCATTTTTGAGGTCCTGGATGCTACCTCTTGCTGTAGGTAAGTTTTTTATGTATGTGCTGTGTGTATGTATTGTGTTTTGAATTTTGTAATGTTCGCGAGTTGCGTCCGAGTGTTGCGAGGCCGTAATGTGTGTTAACGTGTGTTGTATGTGGTTCGCGTTGCTCGTAAAATTTAGCGAGTGTCGTAATTGGTGTGTCGTGTTGTTTGCGTTGCGACGTGAATTTTGCAAGGGTCGCAGTTGCTGGCATGGAGCGCCTTCGGCGCCTAATGCCAGCAACTGAGGCCCTCGCCCACTGCCCTCGCTAGTTACCTCCAAGAGCTTTGCCAGTGCAATATGTTGATTTTGTTTTTAATATTTCTTAAATGCATTTAATATACATGTAATATACCGCTTTGTAAATGTGTGCTTATATTTGTTTTTTGTGCCCTTCTCATATGGCTGTTGTTTTATTGTTCTACATAATTTATTATTGCTGCAATTTATATCAAACTCACTAAGGTAAATGTAATTTAATATCACAATGTCTATAAACATAACTAATTTATTCATTTTCTGGTAAAATATTATAGGCTTCTTAATACTGCTCGTTTTATGTAAGTAATTAAAACAACTACATCTATTATATGTTATGTATTCTCATTGCAAGCTGTATTAAGCGGTAGGGTTTAACCTCATATTCCCATTTTCTACTTAAACTGACTAGTAAGGAATCTTACTACTGACGAGGCTCCTATACTGATGTTGTTTTGTTTTACATTCAGCCAATAGTTATATACAACTTGAGCACATGACTATTTAGTTTAAGAGTACACAAGTACGGTATGTCCAACTTTACATTTTAAAGGTATATTTCTCTGTTTTTAATATTAAAATAAACTACCTAAATGTTTGCATATCTAAACATCACTTTATTAACAAGTGCTTAAAAGCTTTGTTTTTACTGGATCGCCCAAAACCTCAATTGAACAGGGTTCATTGTTTCTACTGGTAAGACATGCACCTGCCACTTACAGACTGTTTTCAGCTGCTTTTTATGAGATATGTAAGTGGATAGTACAAATGTGTGAGTGGCTGGTACATCTAATAGAGATTGTATAGGCATTAAACAAAATGCATGGGGCCTCATTCTATTATCGGCCGTAAATCGTCCGTAAAGCTGCGATTCCTTGCAGGGGTCCCGTTACCTTGCAATTCAAATAGACGGCGCCGCAAGGCTATCCCCTTACGGCCGGCCGTATATCTTGCAACCGGCCGTAAGGTCAGAAATCTTTAAATGCAAAAATAAATTCAAGACGGCACTGTAAAGCTCTGTAAATGCTAGGGATCATAATGGGGGACATGAGGATTAATAGCAACCCCCTCTCAAGCTTGCACATCAGCCCAAATCCGAGATTCCCTCCCTCCTCCTCATCAACCCCCTCCTCAACCCCCCCATCCTCAACCCCCCCTCAACCCCCCATCCTCATCCTCAACCCCCTCCTCAACCCCCCCATCCTTTACCCCCTCCTCAACCTCAACCCCCCTCCATAACCTCAACCTCCCTACTCATCCTCAACCTCCCTCATCATCCTCAACCCCCTCCTCAACCTCCCTCCTCATCCTCAACCTCCCTCCTCATCCTCAACCCCCTCCTCAACCTCCCTCCTCATCCTCCCTCCTCAACCCCCCATCCTCAATCCCCTCCTCAACCCCCCCTCATCCTCCCCTCTCAGTGTGTTTGATTGTAGTTCCAGAGAAAGTGGGAGAGCAGAGACATTGAAAAATAATATACCGTACATGCTCGAGTATAAGCCAACCCGAGTATAAGCCGAGGCACCCATTTTACCACAAAATACTGGGTAAAATGAGTGACTTGAGTATAAGCCGAGGGTGGGAAATGTGTTGCCCCCTGTGTCCCTCTTGTGCCCTCTGTGTCCCCCCTCTCTCTCCCGTGTCTCTTCTCCCCACTCCCTTCCCTGTGTCTCTACCCCCCTCCCTTATCACCCTCCTCAACCCCCTACTCATTCTCAACCTCCCTCCTCAACCCCACTCCTCATCCTCAACCTCCCTCCTCATCCTCAACCTCCCTCCTCATCCTCAACCCCCTCCTCAACCTCCCTCCTCATCCTCCCTCCTCAACCCCCCATCCTCAATCCCCTCCTCAACCCCCCTCAACCTCACTTCTAAACCCCCCATCCTCATCCTCCCCTCTCAACACCCCCATCCTCCCCTCTCAACCCCCGCATCCTCATCCTCAACCCCCCATCCTCATCCTCAACCCCCCATCCTCATCCTCAACCCCCTCCTTACCCCCCTCAACCTCAACCCCCCTCCTCAACGTCAACCCCCCTCCTTAACCTCAACCCCCCTCCTCAATGTCACCCCCCCTCCTCAATCTCCCTCCTCCTCATCAACCCCCTCCTCAACCCCCCATCCTCAACCCCCCTCCTCACCCCCCCATCCTCAACCCCCCTCCTCACCCCCCTCAACCTCAACCCCCCTCCTCAACCTCCCTCCTCCTCAACCCCCCTCCTCAACCCCCTCAACCTCAACCCCTCTCCTCAACCCCCCTCCTCAACCTCCCTCCTCCTCATCAACCCCCTCCTCAACACCCCCATCCTCAACCCCCCTCCTCAACCCCCCCATCCTCAACCCCCCTCCTTAACCCCCTCAACCTCAACCCCTCTCCTCAACCCCCCTCCTCAACCTCCCTCCTCCTCCTCCTCATCAACCCCCTCCTCAACACCCCCATCCTCAACCTCCCTCCTCAACCCCCATCCTCATCCTCAACCACCCCCTCCTCATCCTCAACCCCCTCCTCAACCCCCCCTATACCCCCTCCTCAACCTCAACCCCCCTCCATAACCTCAACCTCCCTCCTCATCCTCAACCTCCCTCAACATCCTCAACCCCCTCCTCAACCTCCCTCCTCATTCTCAACCTCCCTCCTCATCCTCAACCCCCTCCTCAACCTCCCTCCTCAACCTCCCTCCTCAACCCCTATCCTCAATTCCCTCCATGAAGCCATGGCAATGTGGTTTGCCATACAATGTAAAGCTTTTTCTACTCTGAGGACCTTCGGCGCTCATTGCGAGCCTCACGCTGAGCGCCTTCAGCATTCATTTTGTGGCACGCAATGAGCACATTTGGCGCTCTTTGCGAGCCTCCCTTTACTTTTGCTACTTTGAGCACCTTTGGCACTCATCACAAAGACAGATAGTTATATATATATATATATATATATATATATATATATTTTTTTTTTTTTTTTTTTTTTTTTTTGTTAACTAATAATTAATTAGTTACTTAATAAATTAATATTTACCTATTTCTAATTCATATATCCAGCAATCAATAGCCTTAAGAGCTAACAATCTGTTTTTATTTTCCTGCAGCATACAATGTACAGTTGGAGTGTTGCTGCCCTGAGGAGAAAGTGTCATGAATATCCCAACTGTGCATTAGAAGTAGGCTGCGTGCATGAGGGCAAACCGTTGGTTTAGTTGTGTAAAGCGCCATTCTAGATTCATAATGTTATTAGTTGCAAGTTAGTGTTGTAAACTGGTGTTGTTTGTCTATGTACTACGCGGCTTGCAAGCATTTTCCATCATGTGTAATAGTGTATTTTGTACCTCGTACGTTCCTGTGTGAAAGTACAAAGCAGTTGGCCAAATCGACTTAAATTCGCGTTCCATGTCACTTCCGGACGTCCTGGCTGTTCCCCCGTGTTGTGTCTGATGTTATTGTTGTATTTATATTTTTTGTATTTTATGTGTTTTTGTTGTTTTTTGCTTTGCACGGTTCAGCATTCATTTTGTGGCACGCAATGAGCACATTTGGCGCTCTTTGCGAGCCTCCCTTTACTTTTGCTACTTTGAGCACCTTTGGCACTCATCACAAAGACAGATAGTTATATATATATATATATAAATATATATATATATATATATTTTTTTTTTTTTTGTTAACTAATAATTAATTAGTTACTTAATAAATTAATATTTACCTATTTCTAATTCATATATCCAGCAATCAATAGCCTTAAGAGCTAACAATCTGTTTTTATTTTCCTGCAGCATACAATGTACAGTTGGAGTGTTGCTGCCCTGAGGAGAAAGTGTCATGAATATCCCAACTGTGCATTAGAAGTAGGCTGCGTGCATGAGGGCAAACCGTTGGTTTAGTTGTGTAAAGCGCCATTCTAGATTCATAATGTTATTAGTTGCAAGTTAGTGTTGTAAACTGGTGTTGTTTGTCTATGTACTACGCGGCTTGCAAGCATTTTCCATCATGTGTAATAGTGTATTTTGTACCTCGTACGTTCCTGTGTGAAAGTACAAAGCAGTTGGCCAAATCGACTTAAATTCGCGTTCCATGTCACTTCCGGACGTCCTGGCTGTTCCCCCGTGTTGTGTCTGATGTTATTGTTGTATTTATATTTTTTGTATTTTATGTGTTTTTGTTGTTTTTTGCTTTGCACGGTTCGGCCGTTAACTTATTTTTCCTATCTTGTATTTTTTTTTCCACGTCTCGTAATTTTTTCGAAGTCCCACATTGGTCAACCGCTTGCTGCCTAAGGCGATCCCATGTTCACTAAGTGTTTGGTGGCTAAGTCCCGTGTGTTTCATTGCCTTCACTGCTTGCCTCAGTTCGTGAGTCTCGCAGGCAATAAGCACCTTTGGCGCTCATTGCCATTGTGCTGCCAGTTTTAGTGCCTTGACAGCTCGCCTCGATATGCGAAGCTCATCGCCTAAGTCGTACGAACCACGCAAAGCGTGACAAAGTCTCATAGTTTGACAACTATTATATGTGATATTTACAATCTATTATATCTTACCATAAATCCTCTGCCGAGGGAAGGAGCAAGAGAGGAGGGAGTGGGGAGAAAAAGAGAAGAGGGAAAAGAGAGAGAAGAATTATGATCCACACATATAGATTTAAAAATATCTCTAATATCTATCTTCAGACTGATTCACTAATATGATTTTAAATGTTTTTAATGCATCTCTATCTCTATTATAAATGTTATTTTTGTCCTACCACTATCATGATATCATGATACAATAGTAACACAGAGAGTGATATTAGCACATCCTATAGCTGGTTAGAGCAAGGGGCAGACTATGACATACCTACAGATATTAGGTATATGCTACTGTAACCTAATGCTTGAAGCGAAGGACTAAAATTAACCACAGACAACAAAATACCTTTATGTTGTTGTCGTTCAGTTGTGTCTGACTCTCTGTAACCCTATGGACCACAGCACAAAAGGCACATATTTAGTCTGCACTTTAAAATAAATAAAAGCTAACATTTTGTTCTTGGCTTTTAAACTGTTTGTTTTCCACTCAAGCAAAGCTGTGAATCTCATCCTACCTGTGTCTAGGCTTGGCCATTTCTGCTTGGAAGCTGGAGAAAAAATAAAATCTGCCGTCTCTAGGACCATTTCTTAGATTCATGCTCAGTAAAGGGGAGTGGGGGGGGGGTATGTACTCACGCTGGGCCGGCCTATGAGGGAGCTGCAAGCATGTTAAAGTGGGGCCCAGCTAATGCTGTCATGTGGCAGGACCAGTAAAATCACCCAAGTAGCTTTTAAGCTCCATGATCGTCCAGGCAGAGTTGGGCACGCTCGTGATAGACACAGGCAAGAGGAAATACACAGCTCTGCCTGAGGGATAAACTGACAGTTTCAAGTTAGGAAAAATTTTGCATTTTATTAATTTTAAATCACAAACTGTTTATAATAGGCTATGCCCAGCAAACAAACCTATGAGACATAAATACACTACAGTGGTCCTTTAACATCACTTTTCCATTTAGAGAGATACACATCTTTCTAATATATAATGAAGAAGAAACCTATAGAAATCAGAGAGTTAATTGTAGATGAATTCTCACTGCTCGGGTTCCCAGATTCAAATATTATTACAGTTTGAGTTAAATAAAATAGCGAGATACGATAAAAAAATAAAGAATAAAATAAATGTGTTGAGTAGTTTTGGTACTTAATGGTAAAACGTGTGATTAGATACTAATGCCTCTTCAAAGAGCAAATGGGTGATTGGGTGATATGTATACATTACTCAACTTTTTTCATTCAAATTTGGTTTGCATTTGCCCGCGGTTAGATAATAATGTCAAGCTCAAAAAATTATATAAAGTAGTAATTTTCAACCTAAAGTTCAGACAATCCCTATTGATCATAGCATCCAATTTAGTGACATTGCATTTATAAGATACATTATAAACTGTTATTTGTATCCAGTTCAGAGATGAAGGCTGTTACTTGAACTCATTAGCACACCATGAGGTCATCACTGGACCATACACCGGGTATTATAATTATCATTATTACACTAGCAACTTGCCCGTCAAAAAATGACGGCAATGTGATGTACATGTTTGTCAAGTTGTTTAGTTATTAACATATATTTTTGACACTTGTAAGTATTTTAATATGAACGTGTATTTTTGTAAAATGTTGATGTAATGGTTTTTTTAAATGTAATTAGTATCTGAAGAATTGTTAACTTTAATATACATTGAATGAATAGGAAAGCAAAAAGTAAAAAGCCTTCTTTAAACATCGCGGATTTTAACATGAAGTTTAAAATATATGTAAGCAATAACATTCAAAGTATATATTTTTAAACTTGAACTTTATTTTTTATGTAAGTTTAGAAGTTGACAAAACATTGGTATAATTTTGAACATTATAAATAGGAACATAGTGAATACATTTTGTAACCTAATTTTTTATTAAAAGTATTAACATTTGAATGTAAAAACAATTGACCTTTAAATTAATCAGTATTAAAATTCAATTTCTATCACAATAATTGTTAACATGAATATACATTGAATGTAGAGGAAGGCATACAGTAAAACTCTTCTTAAAACGTACGTAATTAAAGTAATTCATTACTGAGCACATAAACTGGCGATAAACATTAATGTAGGTAGTAATCTTAAGATAACAGACAATATTTACATTGTGACTTAAAAGGTGCTTGACCTCTTAACATCCACTTTGTAATCTGTTGAATGAAATAACTTGAAAATATATTTTTTAAACTTGTAACATTAGAAACATTAACATAGTGACTTAACATGTTAACATAATTTTTACTAACAATGCAAGGCAAGTATTTTGTGAGGCGAATCATTCATAAACAGTACTTCCATTAATTATGACTGAATTAAACAACCAATTGTTATGTATTTTGGAATGCTTTTAAAAAATGTTGGCATCTTTAATTTGTATCCTTCAAAGTTATAGTACTTCATAGTAGACAATGTTTTTAGTAAAAATACGTCCATCTTCTAATAAATCACCTTGACTTTCATTGTTTTCAATGTAAACTTTAATAGCCTGTGGATTTTTGCACCGTGACAACGCAACGTACAATTGACCATGTGCAAAAACTGGTTCTTCCAAGAAAATACCCACAGATTTGAAAGTTTGACCTTGTGATTTATTAATGGTCATGGCAAATGCCATAATAATGGGAAATTGTCTTCTTTGAAGTATAAAAGGGAGACTACTTTCACTTGGTGCTAAATCTATTCTTGGTATGAAAACTCTCTCTCCTTTATGGGTCCCAGTTAAAATTTCAGCATCTATAAAATGGTCCTTTAATTGTTGAACAATTAATCTTGTGCCATTGCATAGACCTTTTTTGGGGTTCATATTTCGCAGTAACATGATAATTGCACCTTTCTTTAGCTGCAAAATATGTGGTGGCATTCCAGAAGGAGTTAAAGAGTTTATGAATTCAGTTGAAAAGTTTGCCTGACTTTCATTGTCATCAGCAAGTACAGAATCAGCACTGTGATAATTTCTTTGTGGTGCATTAATTTTTTTTAAGATTTCATTATTGAGTATTAATGCATTTTTATTTTTACACGTCAGTATAACTTGGTTGGCAAGCTCGGAATATTCTTCGTTATTTATGCTCCCTTCAAATATAGTTGATATAATATCTTGTTGACAAATCATATGAGGTGGGATCTCTACAGTGTCGTCAGGTAAATGTAGTATTTTTTCTGTTCTGCCTTCTCCAATTTTAATAAGCCAATCATTGAAATCAGTTTGGCCTTCTGATCTCATATTTTGTTGCAGTTGAAGATGGGTAAAATGTTTCCATACTGTACTTGACTTTATACATGTTTCGATAATGTCAGTTCGATTTCCATGTACAACGACAGGTAATGTTTGTCTAAAATCGCCACCCAACAACATTACCTTTCCACCAAATGGAAAAATACTATCCATGACTTCACGAAGCAAACGGTCAATACATTGGAGGGCATAGCATGACATCATTGTGGCCTCATCTATTATAATTAATTTACATTTCTTCAATTTCTTTTCTTGTAAGGATGTCATGCGAATATCTGACACAGAATTTTCTAAAATAGGCACTGGCAGTTTAAATCCACTATGAACAGTTCTTCCACCTTCTAATAAAAGTGCAGCAATTCCAGTAGTGGCAAACGCCATTGCTATTTTTCCTTGTGCTCGTACTGAACTCATTAATAAATTGTACAAATATGTTTTTCCTGATCCGGCAGGTCCATCAAGATAGAAATAACGCTCTGTCACCATGTCATCATCTATAGCATTTTTAATGGCATGAAATGTTTGCAATTGTAGTGTATTTAAAGTTGCAAGTCTTTCTTCTGTTCTTTCTGCTTGTAGTTGAATGTCATAGTCTTCAAAGTTAATGTCATCTATAAGACCTGGATCAGGCAAATTAAAACTTGCACAACTTAATCCATGAGTTAAAAAGACTTCTTGGATTTCCATTAACGCTTTTAAGTGTGCAATGGGTTCATTGTATCGTCGCATAAAGTCTTCAGCCATATTACTTTTAAAAGTCTCCCACAAAGCTAATGCATTTGGAGCATTTGAGAAGATACAAATAAAAGCAAATTGTTCTCTCATCTGTCGTGGCATTTGACATTGTGCTGCTTCTTCTAAACATCTTTCCCACTCTGTATCATCAGCGAGTAAGTTTCTATGTCTTGCAGCTAAATGGAAGGATTCATATACAATGTCATTAACAGTTCTTAAGTGTTCAAAACTTTGTGCTCCAGGAACATTTAAAAGTAATATCCGTAAGCAAAAACGTTCAACATCTCTTGGACTGACTGTGTAAATTCTTGGAATAATTTTATTGCCTCTGGTTTTTCTTGGTCTCCATAATCCATTCACAAAAACATAATGATATGGAATTTCAATATATAAGTATTGTGTTGCTTCAGCATCAGTGGAATTTAATGCAAACCATGCAGTTAGTGTAGTGTGACGATATTCACTTTGGGCCAATGCATTCATTTCATTTCCAGCATGGAAATAGACTAAATGTCGTTGTGGCAAATGTACTGCTAACCTATATACTGCATGTGATCTATCATGCATTTCAAATTTTAAAAGCCGCCACATAGCTTCTGGCGCACTGACATAGCAAGCATCTACATGAGATGCAAGTTCATCATGTACTAACTCACTACTTTCAGGGTTGTCTGCACTTTTGACGACTACAGTAGCTGCATCGTAGCCTTTGTAAATATAATTGTAGACATATTTAATGGATTTGATGGAAGTGCAGGCTTCTACGTTGATGTGGGCGTTGTACTTCATGAGTAAATGTGGATTGTAGGGTACTACATATCTATTGTCCACTTTTTTTCCACGAATAATGGCACTATCTCCTTCTCTTCTTTTATAAAGTGGATATCCATCACAATTGGCATAGGTTTTGTCTCTATAATCTTTTGGAAATTCTTTGGAACATTTATTATTTTCCATACATGGTGATTGTGGATTAAGGTCACCACAGGGTCCATGAATCATGCGATGAGTAACAATCTCATATAGTCTACCATATAGTTCTGGATCTGGTAGTTCAGCAACAATGACTGCATCCACTTTGTCCGAAGTATCTAATTTATCTTTTTCTTGAAGTATTATTAGAAGATGTGCATGTGGAAGGCCTCTTTTTTGAAATTCAATGGTATATACATAAGCAAGACATTTGCCAAATAACTGATTTATAGTGAAGTCACGTATTAATTCATTTAATTTAATCTTGAAAACTCTGGCTACTAAATCTGGTCGATCTGAAGCAGTTTATCCAAGAAGTAGATTTAGTGTAATTTCTGGCCATTGTGGATTACATGTAAATGTCACAAATAAATCGGGTTTGCCAAATTTAGTGACAATAGCCATAGCATCATTGTATCTTTCTCTCATATTCCGAGGAGATCCTTGAAAGGAAAATGGTAAAATGATGGCTTTGCCAGCTGTCATGTCTCTGCTTGTAGCCACGTCAGCAACATAGTCCATTAATCTACACGGAGTTTATCTTGTTGATATTTGATAAAGTTTAAATTATTTGCCTCAACTTGCAAATATGAATCAATAATCCATTGTTGTGTTAGTTTCCCACCACATAAAATTGGATTAAATACATTGCGAATGGCAATTTGAGCTACTTTAAATTCAAGCATAGAAACATTATTTCGGATTCTGGCTTTAGCATTTGGGTAACTGGGAAGAGTTAATTTTGGTTGCCAACCTGCTTCTCCGTGTGGGAAAAAGATGGGATATGTCATTGGATCTAAATTTGGACTTAAGATACTCATATTAATAAACGGTTGCTCCTCATTTCTAGGATATATTCGAATGTCTCTTTGAAATGGTGGTTCTCCTTCATCATTCTGAAACACCATTGCAACCTCATTTGATGTTGGCAAGTTATAACGACGTTTATCAGTATGTCTGTCTCTTTTAAGCACCATATTAACCTTTGGCATGGGTAATTGATGTGTTTGTGCATGAAGTAGTTGTTCATTTTCTACTTCTGCCAATTTTTTATAAGCTTTACTGTAGGGATTGTTGTCCATAATGTTATTTAGCTCTATGAAAACACTGGGTAAGCATTTTTTATTTTCTTCCATCTGCATACGTTAGTCAACAGCTTCCATTGTATCTAGGACATATAGTTGAGCGAATTTTCTTTGATTTCCTTCCTCTGGATGTAAATGGGAAGTGCGATGATAAATTTGTCCTTGGACTTTAAAACAGTAAGGACCATGTCCTGGTACATTAGCAGCTAATGTTGCCCCCATGGATGCAAAGGATATGGCACTATTGTAAGATCTTATGTTTGTTTTAAATTTTTTGTAGTTTGGAAAAGTCGGTTCAGTCATAATGTTTTGTAAATAGAGATGAAATTGTTTCCTTTCTGGAAGTTTGAACTTGCCTTTTTGACAGCAACTAATAAATTGGCCATCTCTGGGTCTCTCCTGTTTAAAATAATAAGCCTCACAAAACTGACATTGAGTAGTCATGTCCCCACAACTATGAACCTCTACTGCTAAAGACTTGAGTAGAGGACAATTTGCAAAGCATATAGGATTTTGACTTTCATGATCATCAGGTGAAATGTCATATAATGTTTCAACAACAGGTTCTTAATGTTTTGTTTTTTTCGTTGCTTTTCTTGGTATATGTTGTATTGTTTGAGGTAAAATGTCATGTAATGTTTCATGAAACGGTTCTAAATGCTTTGTTTTCTTTGTTGCTTTTTTTGGTATCTCTTGTATTTTTTCTGGTAAAATGTCATCTGATGTTTGAGCAACAGGTTGTAAATGCTTTATTTTCTTTGTTGCTTTTTTTGACATATCTTTAATTTCTGCAAGTGACAGTCTTTTGCTTGCAATTCCTTTGTGTTCTTTTTCTCGTCGAATTTTCTTCTTCTCCGGTGTCTGCTGGCTGTCTGCTCTCTGTCGTCGTTCTCTAGCTTGGCGTCTTTTCTTTTCTTGTTTACTCTCGTTATCAGCCATGTTAATCTGTAAAAATAAAATAATGTACCATTAGTTTATTTTAAGATGTTAAGTTGTTTATCATGACAAATAGTTATCAATAGTGTGTTAACATTTTATACTTAATGAATTTCAATGCGGTCAATTGAATAAAAGTCTAAATAAGGCCATCAGATAATTATTTAAAGAAGTTTTTATTTATTAAACATGTATCCAAAAGCAAGTGTTTCAGTAACTAAAAAGATATTTTCAAAAAGATGTTATGTCCTTATTTACAGCACTATTCAATTTGTCAAATGGCAATTAAATTAGGGTTTAGGACTGGAATGTTACAATGACAAATTGTATAGATTCTGTGTTTTTAGACTTTTTTGGACTATGCCAATTTTTTTTTTTAAGTTTACATTGAAGTTTGTATTTACTGTTAAAGATTATTGGCCCTAAAAGACAAATAAGAGATAGATGAAAAATGTGTTAGTTATATTTTCTCAACAGTTATAGTTACCGGTGGTTTATTTTAAATTTTATTTTCTGTTGACATCGATGCAAAGCTAAGATCTTTATTTTTTTATACTGTACCTTGGTTGAAGTTTGATTTCAAGCAAAATTCTTTGTTGGTCCTGTGTTGAAAGCCTTCGTCCGATGGTCTGGTCCTGTGTTGAAAGTCCTCGTCCAATGGTGTAGTCTTCTGTTGAAAGTCCTCGTCCGCTGGTCTGGTCCTCAGTTACAACTCCTGTTCCGATGTTCTTGACGCAGTATCTGTTATAAAATAAAAATGAAAATGTTATGTTATTTGAATGTCTTTGTATTAATGAAAAAATGCCATTTTTTCTGTGTTTTTCTACAATCCTTTTTGGTGCGCCGCAATTTTGGTATGCTTCTGTAGGCTTTTTTCTAAGGCTTATAGGTGGTTAAACATTAAAGAAGAATATTAATTAATTATTCTCTTTTTTTACTTGTTATACTGTACCTTGGTTGAAGTTTGATTTGAACAGGAATCTTTGTTGGTCCTGTGTTGAAAGCCTTCGTCTGATGGTCTGGTCCTGTGTTGAAAGTCCTCGTCCAATCGTCTGGTCCTCTGTTGAAAGTCCTCGTCCAATGGTCTGGTCCTCTGTTGAAAGTCCTCGTCCACTGGTCTGGTCCTCAGTTGAAACTCCTGGTCCGATGTTCTTGACGCAGTATCTGTTATAAAATAAAAATGAAAATGTTATTTTATTTGAATGTATTTGTATTAACTAAAAAATGACATTATTTCTGTGGTTTTCTACAATCCTATTTGGTGCCCACCACTTTTGGTATGCTTATTTAGGCTTTTTTCTAAGGCTTATAGATTGTTAAACATTAAATAAGAATATAAATGTAGTTTGCTATGTGTTTGTGTGAGTTTTCGTACAATCTTGTTTGGTGCGCACCACTGTTGGTATGCTTATTTAGGCTTCTTTCTAAGGCTTATAGGTTGTTAAACATAAAATAAGAATATAAATGTAGTTTGCTATGTGTTTGTGTGAGTTTTCGTACAATCCTTTTTGGTGCGCACCACTGTTGGTATGCTTATTTAGGCTTCTTTCTAAGGCTTATAGGTTGTTAAACATTAAATAAGAATCTAAATGTAGTTTGCTATGTGTTTGTGTGATTTTTCATACAATCCTGTTTGGTGCGCACCACTGTTGGTATGCTTATTAATGTTGTTTTGTAATGCTAATAGGTTGTTAAACATAAAATAAGAATCTAAATGTAGTTTGCTATGTGTTTGTGTGAGTTTTCATACAATCCTTAGTGGTGCGCACCAATGTTGATATGCTTATTTAGGCTTCTTTCTAAGGCTTATAGGTTGGTAAACATTAAATAAGAATTTAAATGTAGTTTGCTATGTGTTTGTGTGAGTTTTCGTACAATCCTGTTTGATGGGCACCACTTTTGTTATACTTATGTAGTGTTTTTACTAATGGTTATAGGTTGTTAAACAAAAAGAATATGAATTTAGTTTGCTATGTGTTTGTTACAATCCTGTTTTGTGTGTACCAGTTTGTGTGTACCACATGTTGCATACTTTGGCCCTCATTCAATTGCAGTTTGGACAATTCAATAGGGTTCTAAATGTGCTTATTTCGAGCCCTATTGAATTGTCCAAAATATCAATTGAATGAGGGCCTTTGGTTGCTGGATTTGTTATATTGTGAGGGCCTCATTGAATTTGTTTTTTCACAATGGAATTGGGCTCAATATGAGCACAGAGCATCTTTTTTTACAGAAGTTTTTAGTTAGTGAACTTGTATCCAAAAGCAAGGTCTTCACTAACTAACAACTTCTGTAAAAAAATATGCTCTGTGCTTATATAGAGCCCTATTGAAATGGGCAAATCACATTTGAATGAGGCCCTCGGCCATTAAACATATTTAGGTCCTGAATCAATTGCGTTTTGACCAATTGAATAGGGCTCTATATAAGCACATAAAATATTTTTTGACAGAAGTTTTGAGTTAGTGAAGACCTTGATTTAGTATCGAAGTTCAGTAACTAAAAATGTCTGTCTAAAAAATCTGTTATGTGCTTATATAGAGCCCTATTCAATTGGCTAACTCGCAATTGAATGAGGCTCATGGTTCGGTTCTTTTTTATACTTAATACTTTACCTTGATTGAAGTGTGGAATGACAGAGGGTCCCCTCCGGCCAATCTTAATCCGCCGGTCTTCTTGTAGTGTCTGTTTGAAAAATAAAGTGAAATAGTGAATTATAGAATTTTTTATTTGTATTTAGCAAAGCATGGCCTTTTCAGCATTTAAAGTATTTTTGTATCTTACCTCTTCTTCTTTGTTGGTGTTCTTTAAAAGGGATTGTGCTTCACAATGCACGGTGCAAATTGTTGAGTGACGCTGTTGATGCAGAGTCTGTTTGAATATTAAAAAAAGTAGAAAGATTCAGCTTTAGGTGATCTATTGAATTGCAGTAAATTAATTTCATTTAAATATACTTCTGTAATTATTTTCAATTAACATTATTTTTTGGTGGGGGCTACACACATATGTCACATACATGAAGCACATTTCCATAGTTGAAAGTAATTTTTTTGTGTGCGTGTGACATATCACTATACATGAATCATATTTTAATTGTTAAATTAACCTTATTTTTATTTTTGGCCAACATACATAAATGTGTGTGTGACATGTGACTATAGATGATACACATATATGACATGACTTGACATACATGACTCATATTTTAATAGTCCCAACTTATTTTTTTGTAATGTAATTTAAATGTAGTTGTTTAATTAGTTTGTTTTAAGATAATTTTGTTGCAGGGGCAATACACATAAATGTGCGTGTCACATGTCACTATACATTATACGCATATATGTGCGTGTCACATGTCAGTATACATTATACACATAAATGTGCGTGTCACATGTCACTATACATTATACACATATATGTGCGTGTCACATGTCAGTATACATTATCACATATATAGTTGTGAGCATGCGGGTTGTTGCTAACGCTGCGGCCCTCGCAAAGCGCCATGCTGCCATGCTCCCCGGCGGCCCACATCACCCCAGGCGCCTGCACGGCTCCCCCTGCCCCTCTGATGCTCCCCAGCGGCCCACATCACCCCAGGCTGCAGGGAAGCTCAGACACCCAGCCAGCACTTCCAGGTATCAGTGCTGCAGGAGGCAGCTCCAGGGAGGCAGGACAGTTGGGGGTACAAGGAGGAGCCTCCGATCCCGGCCTGTGCTGTCTGGCCTGCAGCTGGGTTCTTCCGCAGCTACTTCCTTGCGCTGGGCTCCGAGGACAGGCCGCAGGGGGCGGGGATCTGCTACATGAGCCACAGGCCTAAGGCTGCAATGTAGAGGGGGAGAGGATCGCGAGGCCCGCAATAAACTTACCCCCGGCGGCCCACATCACCCCAGGCGCCTGCACGGCTCCCCCTGCCCCTCTGATGCTCCCCAGCGGCCCACATCACCCCAGGCTGCAGGGAAGCTCAGACACCCAGCCAGCACTTCCAGGTATCAGTGCTGCAGGAGGCAGCTCCAGGGAGGCAGGACAGTTGGGGGTACAAGGAGGAGCCTCCGATCCCGGCCTGTGCTGTCTGGCCTGCAGCTGGGTTCTTCCGCAGCTACTTCCTTGCGCTGGGCTCCGAGGACAGGCCGCAGGGGGCGGGGATCTGCTACATGAGCCACAGGCCTAAGGCTGCAATGTAGAGGGGGAGAGGATCGCGAGGCCCGCAATAAACTTACCCCCGTTGGGTGTACAAGGCGGAGCCTTTCCTGGAGAGGGAGCCGCGGGGCTCCGATCTGGGCCTGTGCTGGAGAGTGGAGGCAAAGAGAGACAGGGGAGGGATAGTAGGGGCAAATAGAGACAGGGGAGGGATAGATTGGGCAAAGAGAGACAGGGGAGGGATATATTGGGCAAAGAGAGACAGGGGAGGGATAGATTGGGCAAAGAGAGACAGGGGAGGGATATAGGGGGCAAAGAGACACAGGGGAGGGATAGAGGGGGCAAAGAGAGACAGGGGAGGGATAGATTGGGCAAAGAGAGACAGGGGAGGGATAGATTGGGCAAAGAGAGACAGGGGAGGGATAGATTGGGCAAAGAGAGACAGGGGAGGGATAGATTGGGCAAAGAGAGACAGGGGAGGGATATAGGGGGCAAAGAGAGACAGGGGAGGGATAGAGGGGGCAAAGAGAGACAGGGGAGGGAAAGAGGGGGCAAAGAGAGACAGGGGAGGGAGAGAGGGGGCAAAGAGAGACAGGGGAGGGAGAGAGGGGACAAAGAGAGACAGGGGAGGGAGAGAGGGGGCAAAGAGAGACAGGGGAGGGAGAGAGGGGGCAAAGAGAGACAGGGGAGGGATAGAGGGGGCAAAGAGAGACAGGGGAGGGAAAGAGGGGGCAAAGAGAGACAAGGGGAGGGAAAGAGGGGGCAAAGAGAGACAAGGGGAGGGAAAGAGGGGGCAAAGAGAGACAAGGGGAGGGAAAGAGGGGGCAAAGAGAGACAAGGGGAGGGAAAGAGGGGGCAAAGAGAGACAGGGGAGGGAGAGAGGGGACAAAGAGAGACAGGGGAGGGAGAGAGGGGACAAAGAGAGACAGGGGAGGGAGAGAGGGGACAAAGAGAGACAGGGGAGGGAGAGAGGGGGCAAAGAGAGACAAGGGAGGGAGAGAGGGGGCAAAGAGAGACAAGGGAGGGAGAGAGGGGGCAAAGAGAGACAAGGGAGGGAGGGAGAGAGAGGGCAAAGAGAAACAGGAGGGGGGAGGGAAAGAGACATGGGAGGGAGAAATGTTTGGGGAAAAACTTGATCTTGCCGTCATTTTTTGAAGGGCAAGTCGCTAGTACACATATATGTGCGTGTCACATGTCAGTATACATAAACCTCTTTTTCTTATTAAAATTTTTTTTTTGATGTCCTGTCTTGATAATAAAATGTAATATATTATAGCTTACCTCTCAGTTGTAATTTGCACAATGTAAAGTAGTAAATTAGGAAAGAATTGTCTTCTCAAGTTTTAGCAGCAGTTATGTCTGAAGTCACTCTGTTCATCACCTGAGGAGAAATGTATTTTTCTCTGTCAAATAGGCAGTATTTATAAACTTGTAGAACATTCTGGAAAGTTAGACCGTTAGAAAGCAATACACATGCGCTATTTGCGTTCCAGCTTACAATTTGCGTTCCATCCGCCATTTTGTGCGTAGTAGTGGTAAAATGGTGTTTAATATGAGTGTGATCCGTTCCGCATAGTATGTGTTTGATTATTGCGAGTAAGTGTAGAGTAGTTACGTCTGGAGCCTCGTTTTCGTTTTGTTCGGCGGCCATTTTTTCTCTCGCTTAGCCGATTTTCGGCCGTTTAAACTCTTTGTTTTGGACTTAAATGGACGTGTAAATGAACTTTTGGAGGTGCCGGATGCCCCCCCGTGCTGTAAGTAAGCTTTTTATGTGTTTGTTGTGTTTATTTCTTGTGTTTGTGATGTTTTGATGCGCGGCGGTTGGAATGGGTCTTTCGCAGCCGTATTTTTTTCCGATGCGGCCGTATTTTGTTGCGATGTTGCCGTATTTTTTTGCGATATAGGCAGTTAGCTTTTACGTGTACGACGCAGTGTCGTAGTGTTTCTAAGTCGTGCGTATGTGTGTTAAGAGCGTGTGAAGGGCATTTTTTACTGTTTTTTTGTTAAGTCTTGCGTCTGTGTGTCTGGGTGTAAGCGGGTGTGAGGCGACTGAGTTTTTTTTTGTTATGAAGTTGTGTGTGTGTGTATGTGTGTGTTAACACAGCCGATGTTGGGATGCTCCCACCACCGCAAATGCGGACCCTCGCTTCGCGAGGATCCGCATTTGCGGGGACGGTGTTGGGTTTTTGTTGGCTGGGCGGTTGGGTTTATTCTGTTAAAAAGTCGTGTGTGTGTATGTGTGTGTTAACACAGCCGACGTTGAGCCTCCACCTCCGCAAATGCGGACCCTCGCTTCGCGAGGATCCGCATTTGCGGGGACGTTGGGATGCTCCATCACCGCAAATGCGGGCCCTCGCTTCGCGAGGACCCGCATTTGCGGGGAACTGCGTCCCTCGCTTCGCGAGCCCGCAAGCGTGAGCAACGACCCGTACGCTCACAACTATATATGTGATTGCAATCACTCAAGTCTATTTAAATGAAAATTTGATCCACTTGTCCTGGTCAGTACTTGGATGGAAGACCACTTAGGAATACCAGGAGCTGTATGTTGTGGCTGGCTTGAGAAGGAACTGGCAACCCACTACAATATCTCTGCCATGAAAACCAAGTGGATCAGCATGACCAGGGGCACAAAACTGTGCCTGGTGCGTCACTGTCCATGAGGTCACGTAAAGTTTAATAAGGCATGTCCAAAAAGTTACAAATTGATTTGCAGGTCAATGAGGGAAATAAGTATTTGATCCCCTATTAATCAGCAAGATTTCTGGCTCCCAGGTGTCTTTTATACAGGTACCTAGCTGAGATTAGGAGCACTCTCTTAAAGGCAGTGCTCCTAATCTCATCTTCTTACCTATATAAAAGACACCTGTCCACAAAATCTATCAGATTTAAAGCTCTCCACCATGGCCAAGACCAAAGAGCTGTCCAAGGATGTCAGGGACAAGATTGTAGACCTACACAAGGCTTTAATGGGCTACAGGACCATCGCCAAGCAGCTTGGTGAGAAGGTGACAACAGTTGGTGCCATTATTTGCAAATGGAAGAAACACAAAATAGCTGCCATGCTCCATCTCACGTCGTGGAGTTTCAATGATCATGAGAACAGTGAGGAATCAGCCCAGAACTACATGGGAGGATGTTGATAATGATCTCAAGGCAGCTGGGACCATAGTCACCAAGAAAACAATTGGTAACACGCTTTGCCGTGAAGGATTGAAATCCTGCAGCGCCCGCAAGATGCCCCTGCGCAAGAAAGCACATGTACAGGCCTGTCTGAAGTCTGCCAATGAACATCTGAATGATTCAGAGGAGAGCTGGGTGAAAGTGTTGTGGTCAGATGAGACCAAAATCGATCTATTTGGTATCAACTGTGTTTGGAGGAGGAAGAATGCTGCCTATAACCCCAAGAACACCATCCCCACCATCAAACATGGAGGTGGAAACATTATGATTTGGGGGTGTTTTTCTGCTAAGGGGACAGGACAACTGCACCGCATCAAAGGGACGATGGACAGGGCCATGTACCGTCAAATCTTGGGTGACAACCTCCTTCCCTCAGCCAGGGCATTGAAAATGGGTTGTGGATGGGTAATCCAGCATGACAATGACCCAAAACACACAGCCAAGCAACAAAGGAGTGGCTTAATAAGAAGTACATTAAGGTCCTGGAGTGGCCTAGCCAGTCTCCAGACCTTAATTCCACAGAAAATCTGTGGAGGGAGCTGAAGGTTCCAGTTGCCAAACATCAGCCTTGAAAACTTAATGACTTGCAGAGGATCTACAAAGAAGCGTGAGACAAAATGAGATGTGTGCAAACCTGGTGGCCAACTACAAGAAACGTTTGACCTCTGTGATTGCTAACAAGGGTTTTGCCACCAAGTACTAAGTTGAAGGAGTCAAATACTTATTTCCCTCATTGACCTGCAAATCAATGTATAACTTCTTTGACATGTGTTTGTCTTTTTTTTGTTATTCTGTCTGTCTGTCTCTCTCTCTCTCTCTCTCTTTATATATATATATATATATATATATATATATAGTCAAAAACTAAATACAGGAGGCAGTTCTACTTACGTATTTAAAATGTATAAAGGGTATCAGTATTTTTCTTAATGATTTCACTAATGATATAATTGATGATAAAAAAAAAGACATTCTTAGCAATTCCTGTTCTCTTTCACAATCTCCAATTTATAGTCTATTATTTCACCACAGTAAGCAGAGAAAAAGAGATGCCCTGATTTTTTTTTTTATGGAGATAAAAACAAACCCGACCACTTAGTATGAATAATAGGTGATCAAAACAAAAAAATTATATAAAAAGCCACTTAATTAAAAAAAAGTAATTTTTGTTAATCGATCCATCTCCTGTAATACTCTTGTTATTCTTCTTTTGGTGCGCTAGTGGGCATCCATTGGTGATGTCACAGGGCCTATTGGTATTCCTCAATGTGTTTTACCTGTTCTTGCTGCTTTTACCAAAAAACAAATTAATAATTGATATCACCTTCAATTTTTTGAAGAAACAACTGATCCCTTTATTTTATATGTTGTTGGATAAATAATACAACCTTGTCACACACCTTTCCCGACTTCGATCCATACTTGTCCCATGTTCGGTTCTGACCATGGCTCCTTGGTCAATATAAAGATTCTTGAGGCGGTGGATGAGATATCTGGTACTCACATCTCTTTAAGAACTTGACACATTTTGTTGTGATCCACACAGTCAAATATACATAATTAGTTCAGAGATAATAATTTGGTGAACTTCAGTATTGAATTATTACAATTTGTACTGAAATAATTAAAATTTGGGGAAATAGTTTTGGGGCTGCTATGGGACTCAATTATGCAAATATATTTATGGACAATATTGAACATAAAACTGTATTCTACAAACATTTTACCAAAAAAAAGGACTGATCATAATAATTTATTAAGAGCAGATAATTGCCATACTCCAGGTAATGGTTTGTCATGATCACCAGGGCCATATCTACCTTTTTGGAGCCCCTAGGCAGTGAAGTGGAGTAGCCCCTGTGAGTGAGTACGCAAGGTACTGTATGCATGGACCCATTTTTGTGTAAGTTCCCTTTCCTGTTGTAACTGTCTTGTTCTAGGTGGTTACCCCTTAGTAGCCAGTCTATGAGCTACAACATTTCATTTTTTTAAGAAGTGGTGCCCCTCACAGGGAAGCACCTGGTTGATACTGTTAATCAAGAAACAAAGGTATCCCAAGCTGGAACACTTTAAAAAATAACCAGATTTATAGCCATTTGATATTAACTGTACCTTAATGTTCCTATAAGAAGAGCTAAAGCTAATTTATTAGTGAGGGCTACTCCTCCTTGGGGTTCCCTGGTGGTTCACTGGTTAGGATTCGGTGCTTTCACCAATGCGACCTGGGTTTCATTCCAAGTCATGCAACCAAGCGGTCACACCACCCTGAAGCTGAGCACGGTTGGGCCTGGTCAGTACTTGGATAGAAGACCACCTAGGAATACCAAAAGCTGTATGCTGTAGCCCACTGGAGAAAGAAGTGACAACCCACCCCAGTATCTCTGCCATGACTATCAAGTGGATAAGCATGACCATGGGCATAAAGATGTCCTGGTATGTTGCGTTCCATGAGGTCACGGAGAGTTGGATATAACTGAACAACTAACACAAAAAAACTCTTTGTTTGTCCTGCTCTCATTGTAGCGCTGTCATCAAAAATGATATAGTCAAACATCCTTCTAAAGGTTAATATGTGGTGGGCAATTATGATTGCTGAATCCCTGAAAGTATTTAAATTGTATATAATGAATGTCTAATAATTCAAGATTAAATCTTGGGCTAAGAGTTCTATATTTATTATTGCATTGATAGTAAGAACAATAAAGATTCCATTGATCTCATTGGCATGAAAGAGGGCACTGCATTTCTAAATTAGGAGTTTAGTCGTTAAGCCAGTATTGTGATTACTACATTTTTGAGGTAATGAAATCAGAACAGGGTGTTCTTTTCTTAAAATGGTCCTGTATGAAATAGAAGAATAAGCAGCTAAATATCAGACAACACTATGCATCTGAGAAGGAAGGCAATGCAAACAGGTGACTTATAATCAGAGATAAGTGTGGACATCCATCCTGGTAACAGTGTTCAATGCCAGGCAGCAGCTACAAAGGCAATATTGGCATGTATGAAGAAGGGCAATGAACCAAGGGAAGCAAATAACGTTCCTCCAATATATAAATCTCTGGTTAGTCCTCAACTATATAAGGGAGTTTTGGGGACTACATTGTAAAAAAATAAAATAATTAAGAATTGAAATTTGCAGGCTTAGAAAGAGGCAACAAAATCAATAAGAATGGATAGATTAGGGTATGAGGACAGGCTATGCAATTTAGATGTATTTTCTCTATCACATATATAGTTGTGAGCGTACGGGCCGTTGCTAACGCTTGCGGGCTCGCTCAGCGAGCCCGCAAGAACTGCGTCCCTCACAAAGCAAGGGACGCAGTTCCCCGCAAATGCGGGTCCTCGCGAAGCGAGGGCCCGCATTTGCGGTGATGGAGCATCCCAACGTCCCCGCAAATGCGGATCCTCGCGAAGCGAGGGTCCACATTTGCGGAGGTGGAGGCTCAACGTCGGCTGTGTTAACACACACATACACACACACGAATTTTTAACAAAATAAATCCAACCTCCCAGCCAACAAAAACCCAACAACATCCCCGCAAATGCGGATCCTCGCGAAGCAAGGGTCCGCATTTGCGGTGGTGGGAGCATCCCAACATCGTCTGTGTTAACACACACATACACACACACACAACTTTTTAACAAAAAAAAACTCAAAGTCGCCTCACACCCGCTTACACCCAGACACACCCAAGCAAGACTTAACAAAAAAACAGTAAAAAAGGCCCCTCACACGCTCTTAAAACACATACGCACGACTTAGAAACAAAGACACTGCGTCGTACACGTAAAACCTAACCGCGTCTATCGCAAAAAAAATACGACAGCATCGCAACAACATACGGCCGCATCGGGGAAAAAAACGGCCGCAAAAGACCCATTCCAACCACCGCGCATCAAAACATCACAAACACAAGAAATAAACACAACGAACACATAAAAAGCTTACTTACAGCACGGTGGGGCATCAGGCACCTCCAAAAGTTAATTTACACGTCCATTTAACTTTAAAAAATGAGGTTAAACTGACGAAAATCCGTAAGCGAGACAAAAAATGGCCACCAAACAAAACGAAAACGAGGCTTCAGACGTAACTACACTGCACTAACTCGGAACAATGAAACACATACTATGCGGAACGTTCCACAGTCACAGTTAAACACCATTTTGAACACTACTGCGCACAAAATGGCGGATGGAACGCAAATTGTAAGCTGGAACGCAAATAGCGCATGCGTATTGCGTGATAACGCTCTGAGGCACTTGAAAGTTTAAAAAAATACTGCCTACTTTCCAGAAATTTCTACATTTCTACTCAGGTGATGAACGCAGTGACTGGATAGGTAACTGCTGCTCTTACTTCAGAAGAGAATTGTTTCCTAATTTACTACTTTACACTGTGCAAATTACAACTGAGAGGTAAGCTATAATATATTACATTTTATTATCAAGACAGCACAAAAAAAAAAAAAATGAACTATGACAATGTGATTTTTGTAGAGTGACATGTGGCACGCACATTTATGTCTATCATGTATAATCACATGTCACACACACATGTATGTGTGTAGGCCCACAAAAAAAATAAGGTTCATTTAACAAAAAAAAAAAAAAAAGGATTTCTATCTCAAAAAGGGATTTATCTATAGTGACATGTGACACGCACATATATGTGTATCATGTATAGTGACATGTGACACGCACATTTATGTGTATAGGCCCTGCAACAAAATGATCTTAAAACAAACTAATTAAACAAATACATTTAAATGACATTAGAAAAAAATAAATTTGGAATATTAAAATATGAGTCATGTATACTGATATGTGACACGCACATATATGTGTATCATCTATAGTCACATGTCACACACACATTTATGTGTGTTGGCCAAAACAAAAAATAAGGTTCATTTAACAATTAAAATATGATTCATGTATAGTGATATGTCACACGCACAAAAATTATTACATTGAACTGTATGAAATTTGCTTCATGTATGTGACATTTATGTGTGTAGCCCCCAAAAAAATAATGTTAATTGAAAATAATTACAGAAGTATATTTAAATGACATTAATTTCTTGCAATTCAACATATCACCTAAAACTCAATCTTTCTACTTTTTTTAATATTCAAACAGACTCTGCATCAACAGCGTCACTCAACAATTTGCACCGTGCATTGTGAAGCACAATCCCTTTTAAATAACACCAACAAAGAAGAACAGGTAAGATAGAAAACTGCATAACATGCTGAAAAGACCATGCTTTGCTAAATCAAAAAGAAGAAATATACAATTAACCATTTCACTTTCTTTTTCAAACAGACATTACAAGAAGACCGGCGGATTAAGATTGGCAGAAGGGGACCCTCTGTCATTCGACACTTCAATCAAGGTAAAGTATTAAGTATAAAAAAGAAACGAAGTATGAGCCTCATTCAATTGCGAGTTGGCCAATTGAATAGGGCTCTATATAAGCACATAACAGATTTTTTATACAGAACTTTTTAGTTACTAACTTCTATCCACAATCAAGGTCTTCACTAACTAAAAACTTCTGTCAAAAAATATGTTATGTGTTTATATAGAGCCCTATTCAATTGGTCAAAACGCAATTGATTCAGGACCTAAATATGTTTAATGGCCGAGGGCCTCATTCAAATGTGATTTGCCCATTTGAATAGGGCTCTATATAAGCACAGAGCATATTTTTTTACAGAAGTTTTTAGTTAGTGAAGACCTTGCTTTTGGATACAAGTTCACTAACTAAAAACGTATGTAAAAAAATATGCTCTGTGCTCATATTGAGCCCTATTCCATTGCCAAAAACGCAATTGAATGAGGCCCTGACAATATAACAAATGCAGCAACCAAAGGCCCTCATTCAATTGCTATTTTGGACAATTCAATAGGGCTCTAAATAAGCACATTTAGAGCCCTATTGAATTGGCCAAACTGCATTTGAATGAGGGCTAAAGTATGCAACATATGGTACATACAAAGTGGTACACACAAAACAGGATTGTAACAAACACATAGCAAACTAAATTAATATTCTTTTTCAATGTTTAACAGCCTATAAGCCTTACAAAAAAGACTACATAAGCATACCAAAAGTGGTGCGCATCAAACAGGATTGTACAAAAACTCACACAAACACATAGCAAACTACATTTATATTCTTATTTAATGTTTAACAACCTATGAGCATTAGAAAAAAGCCTAAATAAGCATACCAAAAGTGGTGCGCACCAAAAAGGATTGTACGAAAACTCACACAAACATATAGCAAACTACATTTATATTCTTATTTAATTTTTAATAACCTATAAGCATTAGAAAAAAGCATAAATAAGCATAACAAAATTGGTGTGCACCAAAAAGGATTGTACGGAAACTCACACAAACACATAGCAAACTACATTTATATTCTTATTTAATGTTTAACAACCTATAAGCATTAGAAAAAAGCATAAATAAGCATAACAAAATTGGTGCGCACCAAACAGGATTGTATGGAAACTCACACAAACACATAGCAAACTACATTTATATTCTTATTTAATGTTTAACAACCTATGAGCATTAGAAAAAAGCATAAATAAGCATAACAAAATTGGTGCGCACCAAAAAGGATTGTATGGAAACTCACACAAACACATAGCAAACTAAATTAATATTTTTCTTTAATGTTTAACAACCTATAAGCCTTAGAAAAAAGCCTAAATAAGTATACCAAAAGTGGTGCGCACCAAAAAGGATTGTACGAAAACTCACACAAACACATAGCAAACTACATTTATATTCTTATTTAATGCTTAACAACCTATGAGCCTTAGAAAAAAGCATAAATAAGCATAACAAAATTGGTGCGCACCAAAGAGGATTGTATGGAAACTCACACAAACACATAGCAAACTAAATTAATATTCTTCTTTAATGTTTAACAACCTATAAGCCTTAGAAAAAAGCCTAAATAAGCATACCAAAAGTGGTGCACACCAAAAAGGATTGTACGAAAACTCACACAAACACATAGCAAACTAAATTAATATTCTTTTTCAATGTTTAACAGCCTATAAGCCTTACAAAAAAGCCTACATAAGCATACCAAAATTGGTGCGCATCAAACAAGATTGTACAAAAACTTACACAAACACATAGCAAACTACATTTATATTCTTATTTAATGTTTAAAAACCTATAAGCATTAGAAAAAAGCCTAAATAAGCATAACAAAACTGGTGCGCACCAAAAAGGATTGTACGGAAACTCACACAAACACATAGCAAACTAAATTAATATTCTTCTTTAATGTTTAACAAGCTATAAGCATTAGAAAAAAGCCTAAATAAGCATAACAAAAGTGGTGCGCACCAAAAGGATTGTAGGAAAACTCACACAAACACATAGCAAACTAAATTAATATTCTTCTTTAATGTTTAACAACCTATAAGCCTTAGAAAAAAGCCAAAATAAGCATACCAAAAGTGGTGCGCACCAAACAGGATTGTACAAAAACTCACACAAACATATAGCAAACTACATTTATATTCTTATTTAATTTTTAATAACCTATAAGCATTCGAAAAAAGCATAAATAAGCATAACAAAATTGGTGCGCACCAAAAAGGATTGTACGGAAACTCACACAAACACATAGCAAACTACATTTATATTCTTATTTAATTTTTAATAACCTATAAGCATTAGAAAAAAGCATAAATAAGCATAACAAAATTGGTGCGCACCAAAAAGGATTGTACGGAAACTCACACAAACACATAGCAAACTAAATTAATATGCTTCTTTAATGTTTAACAACCTATAAGCCTTAGAAAAAAGCCTAAATAAGCATACCAAAAGTGGTGCTCACCAAACAGGATTGTACGAAAACTCACACAAACACATAGCAAACTAAATTAATATTCTTTTTCAATGTTTAACAACCTATAAGCATTAGAAAAAAGCCTACATAAGCATACCAAAAGTGGTGCGAATCAAACAAGATTGTACAAAAACTCACACAAACACATAGCAAACTACATTTATATTCTTATTTAATGTTTAACAACCTATAAGCATTAGAAAAAAGCCTAAATAAGCATAACAAAACTGGTGCGCACCAAAAGGATTGTATGGAAACTCACACAAACAAATAGCAAACTAAATTAATATTCTTCTTTAATGTTTACCAACCTATAAGCCTTAGATAAAAGCCTAAATAAGCATACCAAAAGTGGTGCGCACCAAAAAGGATTGTACGAAAACTCACACAAACACATAGCAAACTAAATTAATATTCTTATTTAATGTTTAACAACCTATAAGCCTTAGAAAAAAGCCTAAATAAGCATAACAAAAGTGGTGCGCATCAAACAGGATTGTACAAAAACTCACACAAACACATAGCAAACTAAATTAATATTCTTCTTAAATGATTAAAAACCTATAAGCCTTAGAAAGAAGCCTAAATAAGCTTACCAAAAGTGGTGCTCACCAAAAAGGATTATACGAAAACTCACACAAACACATAGCAAACTACATTTATATTCATATTTAATGTTTAACAACCTATAAGCCGTAGAAAAAAGCCGAAATAAGCATAACAAAAGTGGTGCGCACCAAAAAGGATTGTACGAAAACTCACACAAACACATAGCAAACTAAATTAATATTCTTTTTCAATGTTTAACAGCCTATAAGCCTTACAAAAAAGCCTACATAAGCATACCAAAATTGGTGCGCATCAAACAAGATTGTACAAAAACTTACACAAACACATAGCAAACTACATTTATATTCTTATTTAATGTTTAACAACCTATAAGCATTAGAAAAAAGCATAAATAAGCATAACAAAATTGGTGCGCACCAAACAGGATTGTATGGAAACTCACACAAACACATAGCAAACTACATTTATATTCTTATTTAATGTTTAACAACCTATGAGCATTAGAAAAAAGCATAAATAAGCATAACAAAATTGGTGCGCACCAAAAAGGATTGTATGGAAACTCACACAAACACATAGCAAACTAAATTAATATTTTTCTTTAATGTTTAACAACCTATAAGCCTTAGAAAAAAGCCTAAATAAGTATACCAAAAGTGGTGCGCACCAAAAAGGATTGTACGAAAACTCACACAAACACATAGCAAACTACATTTATATTCTTATTTAATGCTTAACAACCTATGAGCCTTAGAAAAAAGCATAAATAAGCATAACAAAATTGGTGCGCACCAAAGAGGATTGTATGGAAACTCACACAAACACATAGCAAACTAAATTAATATTCTTCTTTAATTTTTAACAACCTATAAGCCTTAGAAAAAAGCCTAAATAAGCATACCAAAAGTGGTGCGCACCAAAAAGGATTGTACGAAAACTCACACAAACACATAGCAAACTAAATTAATATTCTTTTTCAATGTTTAACAGCCTATAAGCCTTACAAAAAAGCCTACATAAGCATACCAAAATTGGTGCGCATCAAACAAGATTGTACAAAAACTTACACAAACACATAGCAAACTACATTTATATTCTTATTTAATGTTTAAAAACCTATAAGCATTAGAAAAAAGCCTAAATAAGCATAACAAAATTGGTGCGCACCAAAAAGGATTGTACGAAAACTCACACAAACACATAGCAAACTAAATTAATATTCTTCTTTAATGTTTAACAAGCTATAAGCATTAGAAAAAAGCCTAAATAAGCATAACAAAAGTGGTGCGCACCAAAAGGATTGTAGGAAAACTCACACAAACACATAGCAAACTAAATTAATATTCTTCTTTAATGTTTAACAACCTATAAGCATTAGAAAAAAGCCAAAATAAGCATACCAAAAGTGGTGCGCACCAAACAGGATTGTACAAAAACTCACACAAACATATAGCAAACTACATTTATATTCTTATTTAATTTTTAATAACCTATAAGCATTCGAAAAAAGCCGAAATAAGCATACCAAAAGTGGTGCGCACCAAAAAGGATTGTACGAAAACTCACACAAACACATAGCAAACTACATTTATATTCTTATTTAATGTTTAACAACCTATAAGCATTAGAAAAAAGCATAAATAAGCATAACAAAATTGGTGCGCACCAAAAAGGATTGTACGGAAACTCACACAAACACATAGCAAACTAAATTAATATGCTTCTTTAATGTTTAACAACCTATAAGCCTTAGAAAAAAGCCTAAATAAGCATACCAAAAGTGGTGCTCACCAAACAGGATTGTACGAAAACTCACACAAACACATAGCAAACTAAATTAATATTCTTTTTCAATGTTTAACAACCTATAAGCATTAGAAAAAAGCCTACATAAGCATACCAAAAGTGGTGCGAATCAAACAAGATTGTACAAAAACTCACACAAACACATAGCAAACTACATTTATATTCTTATTTAATGTTTAACAACCTATAAGCATTAGAAAAAAGCCTAAATAAGCATAACAAAACTGGTGCGCACCAAAAGGATTGTATGGAAACTCACACAAACAAATAGCAAACTAAATTAATATTCTTCTTTAATGTTTAACAACCTATAAGCCTTAGAAAAAAGCCTAAATAAGCATACCAAAAGTGGTGTGCACCAAAAAGGATTGTACGAAAACTCACACAAACACATAGCAAACTAAATGAATATTCTTATTTAATGTTTAACAACCTATAAGCCTTAGAAAAAAGCCTAAATAAGCATAACAAAAGTGGTGCGCATCAAACAGGATTGTACAAAAACTCACACAAACACATAGCAAACTAAATTAATATTCTTCTTAAATGATTAAAAACCTATAAGCCTTAGAAAGAAGCCTAAATAAGCTTACCAAAAGTGGTGCTCACCAAAAAGGATTATACGAAAACTCACACAAACACATAGCAAACTACATTTATATTCATATTTAATGTTTAACAACCTATAAGCCGTAGAAAAAAGCCAAAATAAGCATAACAAAAGTGGTGCGCACCAAAAAGGATTGTACGAAAACTCACACAAACACATAGCAAACTAAATTAATATTCTTTTTCAATGTTTAACAGCCTATAAGCCTTACAAAAAAGCCTACATAAGCATACCAAAATTGGTGCGCATCAAACAAGATTGTACAAAAACTTACACAAACACATAGCAAACTACATTTATATTCTTATTTAATGTTTAACAACCTATAAGCATTAGAAAAAAGCATAAATAAGCATAACAAAATTGGTGCGCACCAAACAGGATTGTATGGAAACTCACACAAACACATAGCAAACTACATTTATATTCTTATTTAATGTTTAACAACCTATGAGCATTAGAAAAAAGCATAAATAAGCATAACAAAATTGGTGCGCACCAAAAAGGATTGTATGGAAACTCACACAAACACATAGCAAACTAAATTAATATTTTTCTTTAATGTTTAACAACCTATAAGCCTTAGAAAAAAGCCTAAATAAGTATACCAAAAGTGGTGCGCACCAAAAAGGATTGTACGAAAACTCACACAAACACATAGCAAACTACATTTATATTCTTATTTAATGCTTAACAACCTATGAGCCTTAGAAAAAAGCATAAATAAGCATAACAAAATTGGTGCGCACCAAAGAGGATTGTATGGAAACTCACACAAACACATAGCAAACTAAATTAATATTCTTCTTTAATTTTTAACAACCTATAAGCCTTAGAAAAAAGCCTAAATAAGCATACCAAAAGTGGTGCGCACCAAAAAGGATTGTACGAAAACTCACACAAACACATAGCAAACTAAATTAATATTCTTTTTCAATGTTTAACAGCCTATAAGCCTTACAAAAAAGCCTAAATAAGCATACCAAAATTGGTGCGCATCAAACAAGATTGTACAAAAACTTACACAAACACATAGCAAACTACATTTATATTCTTATTTAATGTTTAAAAACCTATAAGCATTAGAAAAAAGCCTAAATAAGCATAACAAAACTGGTGCGCACCAAAAAGGATTGTACGGAAACTCACACAAACACATAGCAAACTAAATTAATATTCTTCTTTAATGTTTAACAAGCTATAAGCATTAGAAAAAAGCCTAAATAAGCATAACAAAAGTGGTGCGCACCAAAAGGATTGTAGGAAAACTCACACAAACACATAGCAAACTAAATTAATATTCTTCTTTAATGTTTAACAACCTATAAGCCTTAGAAAAAAGCCAAAATAAGCATACCAAAAGTGGTGCGCACCAAACAGGATTGTACAAAAACTCACACAAACATATAGCAAACTACATTTATATTCTTATTTAATTTTTAATAACCTATAAGCATTCGAAAAAAGCATAAATAAGCATAACAAAATTGGTGCGCACCAAAAAGGATTGTACGGAAACTCACACAAACACATAGCAAACTACATTTATATTCTTATTTAATTTTTAATAACCTATAAGCATTAGAAAAAAGCATAAATAAGCATAACAAAATTGGTGCGCACCAAAAAGGATTGTACGGAAACTCACACAAACACATAGCAAACTAAATTAATATGCTTCTTTAATGTTTAACAACCTATAAGCCTTAGAAAAAAGCCTAAATAAGCATACCAAAAGTGGTGCTCACCAAACAGGATTGTACGAAAACTCACACAAACACATAGCAAACTAAATTAATATTCTTTTTCAATGTTTAACAACCTATAAGCATTAGAAAAAAGCCTACATAAGCATACCAAAAGTGGTGCGAATCAAACAAGATTGTACAAAAACTCACACAAACACATAGCAAACTACATTTATATTCTTATTTAATGTTTAACAACCTATAAGCATTAGAAAAAAGCCTAAATAAGCATAACAAAACTGGTGCGCACCAAAAGGATTGTATGGAAACTAACACAAACAAATAGCAAACTAAATTAATATTCTTCTTTAATGTTTAACAACCTATAAGCCTTAGAAAAAAGCCTAAATAAGCATACCAAAAGTGGTGCGCACCAAAAAGGATTGTACGAAAACTCACACAAACACATAGCAAACTAAATGAATATTCTTATTTAATGTTTAACAACCTATAAGCCTTAGAAAAAAGCCTAAATAGGCATAACAAAAGTGGTGCGCATCAAACAGGATTGTACAAAAACTCACACAAACACATAGCAAACTAAATTAATATTCTTCTTAAATGATTAAAAACCTATAAGCCTTAGAAAGAAGCCTAAATAAGCTTACCAAAAGTGGTGCTCACCAAAAAGGATTATACGAAAACTCACACAAACACATAGCAAACTACATTTATATTCATATTTAATGTTTAACAACCTATAAGCCGTAGAAAAAAGCCGAAATAAGCATAACAAAAGTGGTGCGCACCAAAAAGGATTGTAGGAAAACTCACACAAACACATAGCAAACTAAATTAATATTCTTCTTTAATGTTTAACAACCTATAAGCCTTAGAAAAAAGCCTAAATAAGCATACAAAAAGTGGTGCGCACCAAACAGGATTGTATGAAAACTCACACAAACATATAGCAAACTACATTTATATTCTTATTTAATTTTTAATAACCTATAAGCATTCGAAAAAAGCATAAATAAGCATAACAAAATTGGTGCGCACCAAAAAGGATTGTACGAAAACTCACACAAACACATAGCAAACTAAATTAATATTCTTTTTCAATGTTTAACAACCTATAAGCATTAGAAAAAAGCCTACATAAGCATACCAAAAGTGGTGCGAATCAAACAAGATTGTACAAAAACTCACACAAACACATAGCAAACTACATTTATATTCTTATTTAATGTTTAACAACCTATAAGCATTAGAAAAAAGCCTAAATAAGCATAACAAAACTGGTGCGCACCAAACAGGATTGTATGGAAACTCACACAAACAAATAGCAAACTAAAATAATATTCTTCTTTAATGTTTAACAACCTATAAGCCTTAGAAAAAAGCCTAAATAAGCATACCAAAAGTGGTGCGCACCAAAAAGGATTGTACGAAAACTAACACAAACACATAGCAAACTAAATGAATATTCTTATTTAATGTTTAACAACCTATAAGCCTTAGAAAAAAGCCTAAATAAGCATAACAAAAGTGGTGCGCATCAAAAAGGATTGTACAAAAACTCACACAAACACATAGCAAACTAAATTAATATTCTTCTTAAATGATTAAAAACCTATAAGCCTTAGAAAGAAGCCTAATTAACTTATCAAAAGTGGTGCTCACCAAAAAGGATTATACGAAAACTCACACAAACACATAGCAAACTACATTTATATTCTTCTTTAATGTTTAACAACCTATAAGCCTTAGAAAAAAGCCCACATAAGCATACCAAAAGTGGTGCGCACCAAACAGGATTGTACGACAACTCACACAAACATATAGCAAACTACATTTATATTCTTATTTCATTTTTAATAACCTATATGCATTCGAAAAAAGCATAAAAAAGGAAAACAAAATTGGTGCGCACCAAAAAGGATTGTACGGAAACTCACACAAACACATAGCAAACTACATTTATATTCTTATTTAATTTTTAATAACCTATAAGCATTAGAAAAAAGCATAAATAAGCATAACAAAATTGGTGCGCACCAAAAAGGATTGTACGAAAACTCACACAAACACATAGCAAACTAAATTAATATTCTTCTTTAATGTTTAACAACCTATAAGCCTTAGAAAAAAGCATAAATAAGCATACCAAAAGTGGTGCGCACCAAAAAGGATTGTACGAAAACTCACACAAACACATAGCAAACTAAATTAATATTCTTTTTCAATGTTTAACAACCTATAAGCATTAGAAAAAAGCCTACATAAGCATACCAAAAGTGGTGCGAATCAAACAAGATTGTACAAAAACTCACACAAACACATAGCAAACTACATTTATATTCTTATTTAATGTTTAACAACCTATAAGCATTAGAAAAAAGCCTAAATAGGCATAACAAAACTGGTGCGTACCAAACAGGATTGTATGGAAACTCACACAAACACATAGCAAACTAAATTAATATTCTTCTTTAATGTTTAACAACCTATAAGCCTTAGAAAAAAGCCTAAATAGGCATACCAAAAGTGGTGCGCACCAAAAAGGATTGTAGAAAAACTTACACAAACACATAGCAAACTAAATTTATATTCTTATTTAATGTTTAACAACCTATAAGCATTAGAAAAAAGCCTAAATAAGCATACCAAAAGTGGTGCGCACCAAACAGGATTGTACGAAAACTCACACAAACACATAGCAAACTAAATGAATATTCTTATTTAATGTTTAACAACCTATAAGCCTTAGAAAAAAGCCTAAATAAGCATAACAAAAGTGGTGCGCAACAAACATGATTGTACAAACACTCACACAAACACATAGCAAACTACATTTATATTCTTATTTAATGTTTAACAACCTATAAGCATTAGAAAAAAGCCTAAATAAGCATAACAAAACTGGTGCGCACTAAACAGGATTGTATGGAAACTCACACAAACACATAGCAAACTAAATTAATATTCTTCTTTAAAGTTTAACAACCTATAAGCCTTAGAAAAAAGCCTAAATAAGCATACCAAAAGTGGTGCGCACCAAAAAGGATTGTACGAAAACTCACACAAACACATAGCAAACTAAATGAATATTCTTATTTAATGTTTAACAACCTATAAGCCTTAGAAAAAAGCCTAAATAAGCATAACAAAAGTGGTGCGCATCAAAAAGGATTGTACAAAAACTCACACAAACACATAGCAAACTAAATTAATATTCTTCTTAAATGATTAAAAACCTATAAGCCTTAGAAAGAAGCCTAAATAAGCTTACCAAAAGTGGTGCTCACCAAAAAGGATTATACGAAAACTCACACAAACACATAGCAAACTACATTTATATTCTTATTTAATGTTTAACAACCTATAAGCATTAGAAAAAAGCCTAAATAAGCATAACAAAACAGGTGCGCACCAAACAGGATTGTATGGAAACTCACACAAACAAATAGCAAACTAAAATAATATTCTTCTTTAATGTTTAACAACCTATAAGCCTTAGAAAAAAGCCTAAATAAGCATACCAAAAGTGGTGCGCACCAAAAAGGATTGTACGAAAACTCACACAAACACATAGCAAACTAAATTAATATTCTTCTTTAATGTTTAACAACCTATAAGCCTTAGAAAAAAACCCAAATAAGCATACCAAAAGTGGTGCGCACCAAACAGGATTGTACGAAAACTCACACAAACACATAGCAAACTAAATTAATATTCTTTTTCAATGTTTAACAACCTATAAGCATTAGAAAAAAGACTACATAAGCATACCAAAAGTGGTGCGAATCAAACAAGATTGTACAAAAACTCACACAAACACATAGCAAACTACATTTATATTCTTATTTAATGTTTAACAACCTATGAGCATTAGAAAAAAGCATAAATAAGCATAACAAAATTGGTGCGCACCAAAAAAGGATTGTATGGAAACTCACACAAACACATAGCAAACTAAATTAATATTTTTCTTTAATGTTTAACAACCTATAAGCCTTAGAAAAAAGCCTAAATAAGTATACCAAAAGTGGTGCGCACCAAAAAGGATTGTACGAAAACTCACACAAACACATAGCAAACTACATTTATATTCTTATTTAATGCTTAACAACCTATGAGCCTTAGAAAAAAGCATAAATAAGCATAACAAAATTGGTGCGCACCAAAGAGGATTGTATGGAAACTCACACAAACACATAGCAAACTAAATTAATATTCTTCTTTAATGTTTAACAACCTATAAGCCTTAGAAAAAAGCCTAAATAAGCATACCAAAAGTGGTGCGCACCAAAAAGGATTGTACGAAAACTCACACAAACACATAGCAAACTAAATTAATATTCTTTTTCAATGTTTAACAGCCTATAAGCCTTACAAAAAAGCCTACATAAGCATACCAAAATTGGTGCGCATCAAACAAGATTGTACAAAAACTTACACAAACACATAGCAAACTACATTTATATTCTTATTTAATGTTTAAAAACCTATAAGCATTAGAAAAAAGCCTAAATAAGCATAACAAAACTGGTGCGCACCAAAAAGGATTGTACGGAAACTCACACAAACACATAGCAAACTAAATTAATATTCTTCTTTAATGTTTAACAAGCTATAAGCATTAGAAAAAAGCCTAAATAAGCATAACAAAAGTGGTGCGCACCAAAAGGATTGTAGGAAAACTCACACAAACACATAGCAAACTAAATTAATATTCTTCTTTAATGTTTAACAACCTATAAGCCTTAGAAAAAAGCCAAAATAAGCATACCAAAAGTGGTGCGCACCAAACAGGATTGTACAAAAACTCACACAAACATATAGCAAACTACATTTATATTCTTATTTAATTTTTAATAACCTATAAGCATTCGAAAAAAGCATAAATAAGCATAACAAAATTGGTGCGCACCAAAAAGGATTGTACGGAAACTCACACAAACACATAGCAAACTACATTTATATTCTTATTTAATGTTTAACAACCTATAAGCATTAGAAAAAAGCCTAAATAAGCATAACAAAATTGGTGCGCACCAAAAAGGATTGTACGGAAACTCACACAAACACATAGCAAACTAAATTAATATGCTTCTTTAATGTTTAACAACCTATAAGCCTTAGAAAAAAGCCTAAATAAGCATACCAAAAGTGGTGCTCACCAAACAGGATTGTACGAAAACTCACACAAACACATAGCAAACTAAATTAATATTCTTTTTCAATGTTTAACAACCTATAAGCATTAGAAAAAAGCCTACATAAGCATACCAAAAGTGGTGCGAATCAAACAAGATTGTACAAAAACTCACACAAACACATAGCAAACTACATTTATATTCTTATTTAATGTTTAACAACCTATAAGCATTAGAAAAAAGCCTAAATAAGCATAACAAAACTGGTGCGCACCAAAAGGATTGTATGGAAACTCACACAAACAAATAGCAAACTAAATTAATATTCTTCTTTAATGTTTAACAACCTATAAGCCTTAGAAAAAAGCCTAAATAAGCATACCAAAAGTGGTGCGCACCAAAAAGGATTGTACGAAAACTCACACAAACACATAGCAAACTAAATGAATATTCTTATTTAATGTTTAACAACCTATAAGCCTTAGAAAAAAGCCTAAATAAGCATAACAAAAGTGGTGCGCATCAAACAGGATTGTACAAAAACTCACACAAACACATAGCAAACTAAATTAATATTCTTCTTAAATGATTAAAAACCTATAAGCCTTAGAAAGAAGCCTAAATAAGCTTACCAAAAGTGGTGCTCACCAAAAAGGATTATACGAAAACTCACACAAACACATAGCAAACTACATTTATATTCATATTTAATGTTTAACAACCTATAAGCCGTAGAAAAAAGCCGAAATAAGCATAACAAAAGTGGTGCGCACCAAAAAGGATTGTACGAAAACTCACACAAACACATAGCAAACTAAATTAATATTCTTTTTCAATGTTTAACAGCCTATAAGCCTTACAAAAAAGCCTACATAAGCATACCAAAATTGGTGCGCATCAAACAAGATTGTACAAAAACTTACACAAACACATAGCAAACTACATTTATATTCTTATTTAATGTTTAAAAACCTATAAGCATTAGAAAAAAGCCTAAATAAGCATAACAAAACTGGTGCGCACCAAAAAGGATTGTACGGAAACTCACACAAACACATAGCAAACTAAATTAATATTCTTCTTTAATGTTTAACAAGCTATAAGCATTAGAAAAAAGCCTAAATAAGCATAACAAAAGTGGTGCGCACCAAAAGGATTGTAGGAAAACTCACACAAACACATAGCAAACTAAATTAATATTCTTCTTTAATGTTTAACAACCTATAAGCCTTAGAAAAAAGCCAAAATAAGCATACCAAAAGTGGTGCGCACCAAACAGGATTGTACAAAAACTCACACAAACATATAGCAAACTACATTTATATTCTTATTTAATTTTTAATAACCTATAAGCATTCGAAAAAAGCATAAATAAGCATAACAAAATTGGTGCGCACCAAAAAGGATTGTACGGAAACTCACACAAACACATAGCAAACTACATTTATATTCTTATTTAATTTTTAATAACCTATAAGCATTAGAAAAAAGCATAAATAAGCATAACAAAATTGGTGCGCACCAAAAAGGATTGTACGGAAACTCACACAAACACTTAGCAAACTAAATTAATATGCTTCTTTAATGTTTAACAACCTATAAGCCTTAGAAAAAAGCCTAAATAAGCATACCAAAAGTGGTGCTCACCAAACAGGATTGTACGAAAACTCACACAAACACATAGCAAACTAAATTAATATTCTTTTTCAATGTTTAACAACCTATAAGCATTAGAAAAAAGCCTACATAAGCATACCAAAAGTGGTGCGAATCAAACAAGATTGTACAAAAACTCACACAAACACATAGCAAACTACATTTATATTCTTATTTAATGTTTAACAACCTATAAGCATTAGAAAAAAGCCTAAATAAGCATAACAAAAGTGGTGCGCACCAAAAGGATTGTAGGAAAACTCACACAAACACATAGCAAACTAAATTAATATTCTTCTTTAATGTTTAACAAGCTATAAGCATTAGAAAGAAGCCTAAATAAGCTTACCAAAAGTGGTGCTCACCAAAAAGGATTATACGAAAACTCACACAAACACATAGCAAACTACATTTATATTCATATTTAATGTTTAACAACCTATAAGCCGTAGAAAAAAGCCGAAATAAGCATAACAAAAGTGGTGCGCACCAAACAGGATTGTAGGAAAACTCACACAAACACATAGCAAACTAAATTAATATTCTTCTTTAATGTTTAACAACCTATAAGCCTTAGAAAAAAGCCTAAATAAGCATACCAAAAGTGGTGCGCACCAAACAGGATTGTATGAAAACTCACACAAACATATAGCAAACTACATTTATATTCTTATTTAATTTTTAATAACCTATAAGCATTCGAAAAAAGCATAAATAAGCATAACAAAATTGGTGCGCACCAAAAAGGATTGTACGAAAACTCACACAAACACATAGCAAACTAAATTAATATTCTTTTTCAATGTTTAACAACCTATAAGCATTAGAAAAAAGCCTACATAAGCATACCAAAAGTGGTGCGAATCAAACAAGATTGTACAAAAACTCACACAAACACATAGCAAACTACATTTATATTCTTATTTAATGTTTAACAACCTATAAGCATTAGAAAAAAGCCTAAATAAGCATAACAAAACTGGTGCGCACCAAACAGGATTGTATGGAAACTCACACAAACAAATAGCAAACTAAAATAATATTCTTCTTTAATGTTTAACAACCTATAAGCCTTAGAAAAAAGCCTAAATAAGCATACCAAAAGTGGTGCGCACCAAAAAGGATTGTACGAAAACTCACACAAACACATAGCAAACTAAATGAATATTCTTATTTAATGTTTAACAACCTATAAGCCTTAGAAAAAAGCCTAAATAAGCATAACAAAAGTGGTGCGCATCAAATAGGATTGTACAAAAACTCACACAAACACATAGCAAACTAAATTAATATTCTTCTTAAATGATTAAAAACCTATAAGCCTTAGAAAGAAGCCTAATTAACTTATCAAAAGTGGTGCTCACCAAAAAGGATTATACGAAAACTCACACAAACACATAGCAAACTACATTTATATTCTTCTTTAATGTTTAACAACCTATAAGCCTTAGAAAAAAGCCCACATAAGCATACCAAAAGTGGTGCGCACCAAACAGGATTGTACGACAACTCACACAAACATATAGCAAACTACATTTATATTCTTATTTCATTTTTAATAACCTATATGCATTCGAAAAAAGCATAAAAAAGGAAAACAAAATTGGTGCGCACCAAAAAGGATTGTACGGAAACTCACACAAACACATAGCAAACTACATTTATATTCTTATTTAATTTTTAATAACCTATAAGCATTAGAAAAAAGCATAAATAAGCATAACAAAATTGGTGCGCACCAAAAAGGATTGTACGGAAACTCACACAAACACATAGCAAACTAAATTAATATTCTTCTTTAATGTTTAACAACCTATAAGCCTTAGAAAAAAGCGTAAATAAGCATACCAAAAGTGGTGCGCAACAAACAGGATTGTACGAAAACTCACACAAACACATAGCAAACTAAATTAATATTCTTTTTCAATGTTTAACAACCTATAAGCATTAGAAAAAAGCCTACATAAGCGTACCAAAAGTGGTGCGAATCAAACAAGATTGTACAAAAACTCACACAAACACATAGCAAACTACATTTATATTCTTATTTAATGTTTAACAACCTATAAGCATTAGAAAAAAAGCCTAAATAGGCATAACAAAACTGGTGCGTACCAAACAGGATTGTATGGAAACTCACACAAACACATAGCAAACTAAATTAATATTCTTCTTTAATGTTTAACAACCTATAAGCCTTAGAAAAAAGCCTAAATAAGCATACCAAAAGTGGTGCGCACCAAAAAGGATTGTAGAAAAACTCACACAAACACATAGCAAACTAAATTTATATTCTTATTTAATGTTTAACAACCTATAAGCATTAGAAAAAAGCCTAAATAAGCATACCAAAAGTGGTGCGCACCAAACAGGATTGTACGAAAACTCACACAAACACATAGCAAACTAAATGAATATTCTTATTTAATGTTTAACAACCTATAAGCCTTAGAAAAAAGCCTAAATAAGCATAACAAAAGTGGTGCGCAACAAACATGATTGTACAAACACTCACACAAACACATAGCAAACTACATTTATATTCTTATTTAATGTTTAACAACCTATAAGCATTAGAAAAAAGCCTAAATAAGCATAACAAAACTGGTGCGCACCAAACAGGATTGTATGGAAACTCACACAAACACATAGCAAACTAAATTAATATTCTTCTTTAAAGTTTAACAACCTATAAGCCTTAGAAAAAAGCCTAAATAAGCATACCAAAAGTGGTGCGCACCAAAATGGATTGTACGAAAACTCACACAAACACATAGCAAACTAAATGAATATTCTTATTTAATGTTTAACAACCTATAAGCCTTAGAAAAAAGCCTAAATAAGCATAACAAAAGTGGTGCGCATCAAAAAGGATTGTACAAAAACTCACACAAACACATAGCAAACTAAATTAATATTCTTCTTAAATGATTAAAAACCTATAAGCCTTAGAAAGAAGCCTAAATAAGCTTACCAAAAGTGGTGCTCACCAAAAAGGTTTATACGAAAACTCACACAAACACATAGCAAACTACATTTATATTCATATTTAATGTTTAACAACCTATAAGCATTAGAAAAAAGCCTATATAAGCATAACAAAAGTGGTGCGCACCAAACAGGATTGTAGGAAAACTCACACAAACACATAGCAAACTAAATTAATATTCTTCTTTAATGTTTAACAACCTATAAGCCTTAGAAAAAAGCCCAAATAAGCATACCAAAAGTGGTGCGCACCAAACAGGATTGTACGAAAACTCACACAAACACATAGCAAACTAAATTAATATTCTTTTTCAATGTTTAACAACCTATAAGCATTAGAAAAAAGCCTACATAAGCATACCAAAAGTGGTGCGAATCAAACAAGATTGTACAAAAACTCACACAAACACATAGCAAACTACATTTATATCCTTATTTAATGTTTAACAACCTATAAGCATTAGAAAAAAGCCTAAATAAGCATAACAAAACTGGTGCGCACCAAACAGGATTGTATGGAAACTCACACAAACAAATAGCAAACTAAAATAATATTCTTCTTTAATGTTTAACAACCTATAAGCCTTAGAAAAAAGCCTAATTAAGCATACCAAAAGTGGTGCGCACCAAAAAGGATTGTACGAAAACTCACACAAACACATAGCAAACTAAATGAATATTCTTATTTAATGTTTAACAACCTATAAGCCTTAGAAAAAAGCCTAAATAAGCATAACAAAAGTGGTGCGCATCAAAAAGGATTGTACAAAAACTCACACAAACACATAGCAAACTAAATTAATATTCTTCTTAAATGATTAAAAATCTATAAGCCTTAGAAAGAAGCCTAATTAACTTATCAAAAGTGGTGCTCACCAAAAAGGATTATACGAAAACTCACACAAACACATAGCAAACTACATTTATATTCTTCTTTAATGTTTAACAACCTATAAGCCTTAGAAAAAAGCCAAAATAAGCATTCCAAAAGTGGTGCGCACCAAACAGGATTGTACGACAACTCACACAAACATATAGCAAACTACATTTATATTCTTATTTCATTTTTAATAACCTATAAGCATTCGAAAAAAGCATAAAAAAGGAAAACAAAATTGGTGCGCACCAAAAAGGATTGTACGGAAACTCACACAAACACATAGCAAACTACATTTATATTCTTATTTAATTTTTAATAACCTATAAGCATTAGAAAAAAGCATAAATAAGCATAACAAAATTGGTGCGCACCAAAAAGGATTGTACGGAAACTCACACAAACACATAGCAAACTAAATTAATATTCTTCTTTAATGTTTAACAACCTATAAGCCTTAGAAAAAAGCGTAAATAAGCATACCAAAAGTGGTGCGCAACAAACAGGATTGTACGAAAACTCACACAAACACATAGCAAACTAAATTAATATTCTTTTTCAATGTTTAAGAACCTATAAGCATTAGAAAAAAGCCTACATAAGCATACCCAAAGTGGTGCGAATCAAACAAGATTGTACAAAAACTCACACAAACACATAGCAAACTACATTTATATTCTTATTTAATGTTTAACAACCTATAAGCATTAGAAAAAAGCCTAAATAGGCATAACAAAACTGGTGCGTACCAAACAGGATTGTATGGAAACTCACACAAACACATAGCAAACTAAATTAATATTCTTCTTTAATGTTTAACAACCTATAAGCCTTAGAAAAAAGCCTAAATAGGCATACCAAAAGTGGTGCGCACCAAAAAGGATTGTAGAAAAACTTACACAAACACATAGCAAACTAAATTTATATTCTTATTTAATGTTTAACAACCTATAAGCATTAGAAAAAAGCCTAAATAAGCATACCAAAAGTGGTGCGCACCAAAAAGGATTGTACGGAAACTCACACAAACACATAGCAAACTAAATTAATATTCTTCTTTAATGTTTAACAACCTATAAGCCTTAGAAAAAAGCCTAAATAAGCATAACAAAAGTGGTGCGCAACAAACACAATTGTACAAACACTCACACAAACACATAGCAAACTACATTTATATTCTTATTTAATGTTTAACAACCTATAAGCATTAGAAAAAAGCCTAAATAAGCATAACAAAACTGGTGCGCACCAAACAGGATTGTATGGAAACTCACACAAACACATAGCAAACTAAATTAATATTCTTCTTTAAAGTTTAACAACCTATAAGCCTTAGAAAAAAGCCTAAATAAGCATACCAAAAGTGGTGAGCACCAAAAAGGATTGTACGAAAACTCACACAAACACATAGCAAACTAAATGAATATTCTTATTTAATGTTTAACAACCTATAAGCCTTAGAAAAAAGCCTAAATAAGCATAACAAAAGTGGTGCGCATCAAAAAGGATTGTACAAAAACTCACACAAACACATAGCAAACTAAATTAATATTCTTCTTAAATGATTAAAAACCTATAAGCCTTAGAAAGAAGCCTAAATAAGCTTACCAAAAGTGGTGCTCACCAAAAAGGATTATACGAAAACTCACACAAACACATAGCAAACTACATTTATATTCATATTTAATGTTTAACAACCTATAAGCATTAGAAAAAAGCCTATATAAGCATAACAAAAGTGGTGCGCACCAAACAGGATTGTAGGAAAACTCACACAAACACATAGCAAACTAAATTAATATTCTTCTTTAATGTTTAACAACCTATAAGCCTTAGAAAAAAGCCCAAATAAGCATACCAAAAGTGGTGCGCACCAAACAGGATTGTACGAAAACTCACACAAACACATAGCAAACTAAATTAATATTCTTTTTCAATGTTTAACAACCTATAAGCATTAGAAAAAAGCCTACATAAGCATACCAAAAGTGGTGCGAATCAAACAAGATTGTACAAAAACTCACACAAACACATAGCAAACTACATTTATATCCTTATTTAATGTTTAACAACCTATAAGCATTAGAAAAAAGCCTAAATAAGCATAACAAAACTGGTGCGCACCAAACAGGATTGTATGGAAACTCACACAAACAAATAGCAAACTAAAATAATATTCTTCTTTAATGTTTAACAACCTATAAGCCTTAGAAAAAAGCCTAAATAAGCATACCAAAAGTGGTGCGCACCAAAAAGGATTGTACGAAAACTCACACAAACACATAGCAAACTAAATGAATATTCTTATTTAATGTTTAACAACCTATAAGCCTTAGAAAAAAGCCTAAATAAGCATAACAAAAGTGGTGCGCATCAAACAGGATTGTACAAAAACTCACACAAACACATAGCAAACTAAATTAATATTCTTCTTAAATGATTAAAAATCTATAAGCCTTAGAAAGAAGCCTAATTAACTTATCAAAAGTGGTGCTCACCAAAAAGGATTATACGAAAACTCACACAAACACATAGCAAACTACATTTATATTCTTCTTTAATGTTTAACAACCTATAAGCCTTAAAAAAAAGCCAAAATAAGCATTCCAAAAGTGGTGCGCACCAAACAGGATTGTACGACAACTCACACAAACATATAGCAAACTACATTTATATTCTTATTTCATTTTTAATAACCTATAAGCATTCGAAAAAAGCATAAAAAAGGAAAACAAAATTGGTGCGCACCAAAAAGGATTGTACGGAAACTCACACAAAAACATAGCAAACTACATTTATATTCTTATTTAATTTTTAATAACCTATAAGCATTAGAAAAAAGCATAAATAAGCATAACAAAATTGGTGCGCACCAAAAAGGATTGTACGGAAACTCACACAAACACATAGCAAACTAAATTAATATTCTTCTTTAATGTTTAACAACCTATAAGCCTTAGAAAAAAGCGTAAATAAGCATACCAAAAGTGGTGCGCAACAAACAGGATTGTACGAAAACTCACACAAACACATAGCAAACTAAATTAATATTCTTTTTCAATGTTTAACAACCTATAAGCATTAGAAAAAAGCCTACATAAGCGTACCAAAAGTGGTGCGAATCAAACAAGATTGTACAAAAACTCACACAAACACATAGCAAACTACATTTATATTCTTATTTAATGTTTAACAACCTATAAGCATTAGAAAAAAGCCTAAATAGGCATAACAAAACTGGTGCGTACCAAACAGGATTGTATGGAAACTCACACAAACACATAGCAAACTAAATTAATATTCTTATTTAATGTTTAACAACCTATAAGCCTTAGAAAAAAGCCTAAATAAGCATACCAAAAGTGGTGCGCACCATCAAGGATTGTAGAAAAACTTACACAAACACATAGCAAACTAAATTTATATTCTTATTTAATGTTTAACAACCTATAAGCTTTAAAAAAAAGCCTAAATAAGCATACCAAAAGTGGTGCGCACCAAACAGGATTGTACGAAAACTCACACAAACACATAGCAAACTAAATGAATATTCTTATTTAATGTTTAACAACCTATAAGCCTTAGAAAAAAGCCTAAATAAGCATAACAAAAGTGGTGCGCAACAAACATGATTGTACAAACACTCACACAAACACATAGCAAACTACATTTATATTCTTATTTAATGTTTAACAACCTATAAGCATTAGAAAAAAGCCTAAATAAGCATAACAAAACTGGTGCGCACCAAACAGGATTGTATGGAAACTCACACAAACACATAGCAAACTAAATTAATATTCTTCTTTAAAGTTTAACAACCTATAAGCCTTAGAAAAAAGCCTAAATAAGCATACCAAAAGTGGTGCGCACCAAAAAGGATTGTACGAAAACTCACACAAACACATAGCAAACTAAATTAATATTCTTATTTAATGTTTAACAACCTATAAGCCTTAGAAAAAAGCCTAAATAAGCATAACAAAAGTGGTGCGCATCAAAAAGGATTGTACAAAAACTCACACAAACACATAGCAAACTAAATTAATATTCTTCTTAAATGATTAAAAACCTATAAGCCTTAGAAAGAAGCCTAAATAAGCTTACCAAAAGTGGTGCTCACCAAAAAGGATTGTACGAAAACTCACACAAACACATAGCAAACTACATTTATATTCATATTTAATGTTTAACAACCTATAAGCATTAGAAAAAAGCCTATATAAGCATAACAAAAGTGGTGCGCACCAAACAGGATTGTAGGAAAACTCACACAAACACATAGCAAACTAAATTAATATTCTTCTTTAATGTTTAACAACCTATAAGCCTTAGAAAAAAGCCCAAATAAGCATACCAAAAGTGGTGCGCACCAAACAGGATTGTACGAAAACTCACACAAACATATAGCAAACTACATTTATATTCTTATTTAATTTTTAATAACCTATAAGCACTCGAAAAAAGCATAAATAAGCATAACAAAATTGTTGCGCACCAAAAAGGATTGTACGGAAACTCACACAAACACATAGCAAACTACATTTATATTCTTATTTAATTTTTAATAACCTATAAGCATTCGAAAAAAGCATAAATAAGCATAACAAAATTGGTGCGCACCAAAAAGTATTGTACGGAAACTCACACAAACACATAGCAAACTAAATTAATATTCTTCTTTAATGTTTAACAACCTATAAGCCTTAGAAAAAAGCCTACATAAGCATACCAAAAGTGGTGCGCACCAAAAGGATTGTACGAAAACTCACACAAACACATAGCAAACTAAATTAATATTCTTTTTCAATGTTTAACAACCTATAAGCATTAGAAAAAAGCCTACATAAGCATACCAAAAGTGGTGCGAATCAAACAAGATTGTACAAAAACTCACACAAACACATAGCAAACTACATTTATATTCTTATTTAATTTTTAATAACCTATAAGCATTCGAAAAAAGCATAAATAAGCATAACAAAATTGTTGCGCACCAAACAGGAATGTATGGAAACTCACACAAACACATAGCAAACTAAATTAATATTCTTCTTTAATGTTTAACAACCTATAAGCCTTAGAAAAAAGCCGAAATAAGCATACCAAAAGTGGTGCGCACCAAAAAGGATTGTAGGAAAACTCACACAAACACATAGCAAACTAAATTAATATTCTTCTTTAATGTTTAACAACCTATAAGCCTTAGAAAAAAGCCCAAATAAGCATACCAAAAGTGGTGCGCATCAAACAGGATTGTACGAAAACTCACACAAACATATAGCAAACTACATTTATATTCTTATTTAATTTTTAATAACCTATAAGCATTCGAAAAAAGCATAAATAAGCATAACAAAATTGTTGCGCACCAAAAAGGATTGTACGGAAACTCACACAAACACATAGCAAACTACATTTATGTTCTTATTTAATTTTTAATAACCTATAAGCATTGGAAAAAAGCATAAATAAGCATAACAAAATTGGTGCGCACCAAAAAGTATTGTACGGAAACTCACACAAACACATAGCAAACTAAATTAATATTCTTCTTTAATGTTTAACAACCTATAAGCCTTAGAAAAAAGCCTAAATAAGCATACCAAAAGTGGTGCGCACCAAAAGGATTGTACGAAAACTCACACAAACACATAGCAAACTAAATTAATATTCTTTTTCAATGTTTAACAACCTATAAGCATTAGAAAAAAGCCTACATAAGCATACCAAAAGTGGTGCGAATCAAACAAGATTGTACAAAAACTCACACAAACACATAGCAAACTACATTTATATTCTTATTTAATGTTTAACAACCTATAAGCATTAGAAAAAAGCCTAAATAAGCATAACAAAACTGGTGCGCACCAAACAGGATTGTATGGAAACTCACACAAACACATAGCAAACTAAATTAATATTCTTCTTTAATGTTTAACAACCTATAAGCCTTAGAAAAAAGCCGAAATAAGCATACCAAAAGTGGTGCGCACCAAAAAGGATTGTACGAAAACTCACACAAACACATAGCAAACTAAATGAATATTCTTATTTAATGTTTAACAACCTATAAGCCTTAGAAAAAAGCCTAAATAAGCATAACAAAAGTGGTGCGCATCAAACAGGATTGTACAAAAACTCACACAAACACATAGCAAACTAAATTAATATTCTTCTTAAATGATTAAAAACCTATAAGCCTTAGAAAGAAGCCTAAATAAGCTTACCAAAAGTGGTGCTCACCAAAAAGGATTATACGAAAACTCACACAAACACATAGCAAACTACATTTATATTCATATTTAATGTTTAACAACCTATAAGCCGTAGAAAAAAGCCGAAATAAGCATAACAAAAGTGGTGCGCACCAAACAGGATTGTAGGAAAACTCACACAAACACATAGCAAACTAAATTAATATTCTTCTTTAATGTTTAACAACCTATAAGCCTTAGAAAAAAGCCTAAATAAGCATACCAAAAGTGGTGCGCACCAAACAGGATTGTACGAAAACTCACACAAACATATAGCAAAATACATTTATATTCTTATTTAATTTTCAATAACCTATAAGCATTCGAAAAAAGCATAAATAAGCATAACAAAATTGGTGCGCACCAAAAAGGATTGTACGGAAACTCACACAAACACATAGCAAACTACATTTATATTCTTATTTAATTTTTAATAACCTATAAGCATTCGAAAAAAGCATAAATAAGCATAACAAAATTGGTGCGCACCAAAAAGGATTGTACGGAAACTCACACAAACACATAGCAAACTAAATTAATATTCTTCTTTAATGTTTAACAACCTATAAGCCTTAGAAAAAAGCCTAAATAAGCATACCAAAAGTGGTGCGCACCAAAAAGGATTGTACGAAAACTCACACAAACACATAGCAAACTAAATGAATATTCTTATTTAATGTTTAACAACCTATAAGCCTTAGAAAAAAGCCTAAATAAGCATAACAAAAGTGGTGCGCATCAAACAGGATTGTACAAAAACTCACACAAACACATAGCAAACTAAATTAATATTCTTCTTAAATGATTAAAAATCTATAAGCCTTAGAAAGAAGCCTAATTAACTTATCAAAAGTGGTGCTCACCAAAAAGGATTATACGAAAACTCACACAAACACATAGCAAACTACATTTATATTCTTCTTTAATGTTTAACAACCTATAAGCCTTAAAAAAAAGCCAAAATAAGCATTCCAAAAGTGGTGCGCACCAAACAGGATTGTACGACAACTCACACAAACATATAGCAAACTACATTTATATTCTTATTTCATTTTTAATAACCTATAAGCATTCGAAAAAAGCATAAAAAAGGAAAACAAAATTGGTGCGCACCAAAAAGGATTGTACGGAAACTCACACAAAAACATAGCAAACTACATTTATATTCTTATTTAATTTTTAATAACCTATAAGCATTAGAAAAAAGCATAAATAAGCATAACAAAATTGGTGCGCACCAAAAAGGATTGTACGGAACTCACACAAACACATAGCAAACTAAATTAATATTCTTCTTTAATGTTTAACAACCTATAAGCCTTAGAAAAAAGCGTAAATAAGCATACCAAAAGTGGTGCGCAACAAACAGGATTGTACGAAAACTCACACAAACACATAGCAAACTAAATTAATATTCTTTTTCAATGTTTAACAACCTATAAGCATTAGAAAAAAGCCTACATAAGCGTACCAAAAGTGGTGCGAATCAAACAAGATTGTACAAAAACTCACACAAACACATAGCAAACTACATTTATATTCTTATTTAATGTTTAACAACCTATAAGCATTAGAAAAAAGCCTAAATAGGCATAACAAAACTGGTGCGTACCAAACAGGATTGTATGGAAACTCACACAAACACATAGCAAACTAAATTAATATTCTTCTTTAATGTTTAACAACCTATAAGCCTTAGAAAAAAAGCCTAAATAGGCATACCAAAAGTGGTGCGCACCAAAAAGGATTGTAGAAAAACTTACACAAACACATAGCAAACTAAATTTATATTCTTATTTAATGTTTAACAACCTATAAGCATTAGAAAAAAGCCTAAATAAGCATACCAAAAGTGGTGCGCACCAAACAGGATTGTACGAAAACTCACACAAACACATAGCAAACTAAATGAATATTCTTATTTAATGTTTAACAACCTATAAGCCTTAGAAAAAAGCCTAAATAAGCATAACAAAAGTGGTGCGCAACAAACATGATTGTACAAACACTCACACAAACACATAGCAAACTACATTTATATTCTTATTTAATGTTTAACAACCTATAAGCATTAGAAAAAAGCCTAAATAAGCATAACAAAACTGGTGCGCACCAAACAGGATTGTATGGAAACTCACACAAACACATAGCAAACTAAATTAATATTCTTCTTTAAAGTTTAACAACCTATAAGCCTTAGAAAAAAGCCTAAATAAGCATACCAAAAGTGGTGCGCACCAAAAAGGATTGTACGAAAACTCACACAAACACATAGCAAACTAAATGAATATTCTTATTTAATGTTTAACAACCTATAAGCCTTAGAAAAAAGCCTAAATAAGCATAACAAAAGTGGTGCGCATCAAAAAGGATTGTACAAAAACTCACACAAACACATAGCAAACTAAATTAATATTCTTCTTAAATGATTAAAAACCTATAAGCATTAGAAAAAAGCCTAAATAAGCATAACAAAAGTGGTGCGCACCAAAAAGGATTATACGAAAACTCACACAAACACATAGCAAACTACATTTATATTCATATTTAATGTTTAACAACCTATAAGCATTAGAAAAAAGCCTATATAAGCATAACAAAAGTGGTGCGCACCAAACAGGATTGTAGGAAAACTCACACAAACACATAGCAAACTAAATTAATATTCTTCTTTAATGTTTAACAACCTATAAGCCTTAGAAAAAAGCCCAAATAAGCATACCAAAAGTGGTGCGCACCAAACAGGATTGTACGAAAACTCACACAAACATATAGCAAACTACATTTATATTCTTATTTAATTTTTAATAACCTATAAGCACTCGAAAAAAGCATAAATAAGCATAACAAAATTGTTGCGCACCAAAAAGGATTGTACGGAAACTCACACAAACACATAGCAAACTACATTTATATTCTTATTTAATTTTTAATAACCTATAAGCATTCGAAAAAAGCATAAATAAGCATAACAAAATTGGTGCGCACCAAAAAGTATTGTACGGAAACTCACACAAACACATAGCAAACTAAATTAATATTCTTCTTTAATGTTTAACAACCTATAAGCCTTAGAAAAAAGCCTACATAAGCATACCAAAAGTGGTGCGCACCAAAAGGATTGTACGAAAACTCACACAAACACATAGCAAACTAAATTAATATTCTTTTTCAATGTTTAACAACCTATAAGCATTAGAAAAAAGCCTACATAAGCATACCAAAAGTGGTGCGAATCAAACAAGATTGTACAAAAACTCACACAAACACATAGCAAACTACATTTATATTCTTATTTAATTTTTAATAACCTATAAGCATTCGAAAAAAGCATAAATAAGCATAACAAAATTGTTGCGCACCAAACAGGAATGTATGGAAACTCACACAAACACATAGCAAACTAAATTAATATTCTTCTTTAATGTTTAACAACCTATAAGCCTTAGAAAAAAGCCGAAATAAGCATACCAAAAGTAGTGCGCACCAAAAAGGATTGTAGGAAAACTCACACAAACACATAGCAAACTAAATTAATATTCTTCTTTAATGTTTAACAACCTATAAGCCTTAGAAAAAAGCCCAAATAAGCATACCAAAAGTGGTGCGCATCAAACAGGATTGTACGAAAACTCACACAAACATATAGCAAACTACATTTATATTCTTATTTAATTTTTAATAACCTATAAGCATTCGAAAAAAGCATAAATAAGCATAACAAAATTGTTGCGCACCAAAAAGGATTGTACGGAAACTCACACAAACACATAGCAAACTACATTTATGTTCTTATTTAATTTTTAATAACCTATAAGCATTGGAAAAAAGCATAAATAAGCATAACAAAATTGGTGCGCACCAAAAAGTATTGTACGGAAACTCACACAAACACATAGCAAACTAAATTAATATTCTTCTTTAATGTTTAACAACCTATAAGCCTTAGAAAAAAGCCTAAATAAGCATACCAAAAGTGGTGCGCACCAAAAGGATTGTACGAAAACTCACACAAACACATAGCAAACTAAATTAATATTCTTTTTCAATGTTTAACAACCTATAAGCATTAGAAAAAAGCCTACATAAGCATACCAAAAGTGGTGCGAATCAAACAAGATTGTACAAAAACTCACACAAACACATAGCAAACTACATTTATATTCTTATTTAATGTTTAACAACCTATAAGCATTAGAAAAAAGCCTAAATAAGCATAACAAAACTGGTGCGCACCAAACAGGATTGTATGGAAACTCACACAAACACATAGCAAACTAAATTAATATTCTTCTTTAATGTTTAACAACCTATAAGCCTTAGAAAAAAGCCGAAATAAGCATACCAAAAGTGGTGCGCACCAAAAAGGATTGTACGAAAACTCACACAAACACATAGCAAACTAAATTAATATTCTTATTTAATGTTTAACAACCTATAAGCCTTAGAAAAAAGCCTAAATAAGCATAACAAAAGTGGTGCGCATCAAACAGGATTGTACAAAAACTCACACAAACACATAGCAAACTAAATTAATATTCTTCTTAAATGATTAAAAACCTATAAGCCTTAGAAAGAAGCCTAAATAAGCTTACCAAAAGTGGTGCTCACCAAAAAGGATTATACGAAAACTCACACAAACACATAGCAAACTACATTTATATTCATATTTAATGTTTAACAACCTATAAGCCGTAGAAAAAAGCCGAAATAAGCATAACAAAAGTGGTGCGCACCAAACAGGATTGTACGAAAACTCACACAAACACATAGCAAACTAAATTAATATTCTTCTTTAATGTTTAACAACCTATAAGCCTTAGAAAAAAGCCTAAATAAGCATACCAAAAGTGGTGCGCACCAAACAGGATTGTACGAAAACTCACACAAACATATAGCAAAATACATTTATATTCTTATTTAATTTTCAATAACCTATAAGCATTCGAAAAAAGCATAAATAAGCATAACAAAAGTGGTGCGCACCAAAAAGGATTGTACGGAAACTCACACAAACACATAGCAAACTACATTTATATTCTTATTTAATTTTTAATAACCTATAAGCATTCGAAAAAAGCATAAATAAGCATAACAAAATTGGTGCGCACCAAAAAGGATTGTACGGAAACTCACACAAACACATAGCAAACTAAATTAATATTCTTCTTTAATGTTTAACAACCTATAAGCCTTAGAAAAAAGCCTAAATAAGCATACCAAAAGTGGTGCGCACCAAAAGGATTGTACGAAAACTCACACAAACACATAGCAAACTAAATTAATATTCTTTTTCAATGTTTAACAACCTATAAGCATTAGAAAAAAGCCTACATAAGCATACCAAAAGTGGTGCGAATCAAACAAGATTGTACAAAAACTCACACAAACACATAGCAAACTACATTTATATTCTTATTTAATGTTTAACAACCTATAAGCATTAGAAAAAAGCCTAAATAAGCATAACAAAACTGGTGCGCACCAAACAGGATTGTATGGAAACTCACACAAACATATAGCAAACTACATTTATATTCTTATTTAATTTTTAATAACCTATAAGCATTCGAAAAAAGCATAAATAAGCATAACAAAATTGTTGCGCAGCAAAAAGGATTGTACGGAAACTCACACAAACACATAGCAAACTACATTTATATTCTTATTTAATTTTTAATAACCTATAAGCATTCGAAAAAAGCATAAATAAGCATAACAAAATTGGTGCGCACCAAAAAGTATTGTACGGAAACTCACACAAACACATAGCAAACTAAATTAATATTCTTCTTTAATGTTTAACAACCTATAAGCCTTAGAAAAAAGCCTAAATAAGCATACCAAAAGTGGTGCGCACCAAAAGGATTGTACGAAAACTCACACAAACACATAGCAAACTAAATTAATATTCTTTTTCAATGTTTAACAACCTATAAGCATTAGAAAAAAGCCTACATAAGCATACCAAAAGTGGTGCGAATCAAACAAGATTGTACAAAAACTCACACAAACACATAGCAAACTACATTTATATTCTTATTTAATGTTTAACAACCTATAAGCATTAGAAAAAAGCCTAAATAAGCATAACAAAACTGGTGCGCACCAAACAGGAATGTATGGAAACTCACACAAACACATAGCAAACTAAATTAATATTCTTCTTTAATGTTTAACAACCTATAAGCCTTAGAAAAAAGCCGAAATAAGCATACCAAAAGTGGTGCGCACCAAAAAGGATTGTACGAAAACTCACACAAACACATAGCAAACTAAATGAATATTCTTATTTAATGTTTAACAACCTATAAGCCTTAGAAAAAAGCCTAAATAAGCATAACAAAAGTGGTGCGCATCAAACAGGATTGTACAAAAACTCACACAAACACATAGCAAACAAAATTAATATTCTTCTTAAATGATTAAAAACCTATAAGCCTTAGAAAGAAGCCTAAATAAGCTTACCAAAAGTGGTGCTCACCAAAAAGGATTATACGAAAACTCACACAAACACATAGCAAACTACATTTATATTCATATTTAATGTTTAACAACCTATAAGCATTAGAAAAAAGCCTATATAAGCATAACAAAAGTGGTGCGCACCAAACAGGATTGTAGGAAAACTCACACAAACACATAGCAAACTAAATTAATATTCTTCTTTAATGTTTAACAACCTATAAGCCTTAGAAAAAAGCCTAAATAAGCATACCAAAAGTGGTGCGCACCAAAAGGATTGTACGAAAACTCACACAAACACATAGCAAACTAAATTAATATTCTTTTTCAATGTTTAACAACCTATAAGCATTAGAAAAAAGCCTACATAAGCATACCAAAAGTGGTGCGAATCAAACAAGATTGTACAAAAACTCACACAAACACATAGCAAACTACATTTATATTCTTATTTAATGTTTAACAACCTATAAGCATTAGAAAAAAGCCTAAATAAGCATACCAAAAGTGGTGCGCACCAAAAAGGATTATACGAAAACTCACACAAACACATAGCAAACTACATTTATATTCTTATTTAATTTTTAATAACCTATAAGCATTCGAAAAAAGCATAAATAAGCATAACAAAATTGGTGCGCACCAAAAAGGATTGTACGGAAACTCACACAAACACATAGCAAACTAAATTAATATTCTTCTTTAATGTTTAACAACCTATAAGCCTTAGAAAAAAGCCTAAATAAGCATACCAAAAGTGGTGCGCACCAAAAGGATTGTACGAAAACTCACACAAACACATAGCAAACTAAATTAATATTCTTTTTCAATGTTTAACAACCTATAAGCATTAGAAAAAAGCCTACATAAGCATACCAAAAGTGGTGCGAATCAAACAAGATTGTACAAAAACTCACACAAACACATAGCAAACTACATTTATATTCTTATTTAATGTTTAACAACCTATAAGCATTAGAAAAAAGCCTAAATAAGCATAACAAAACTGGTGCGCACCAAACAGGATTGTATGGAAACTCACACAAACATATAGCAAACTACATTTATATTCTTATTTAATTTTTAATAACCTATAAGCATTCGAAAAAAGCATAAATAAGCATAACAAAATTGTTGCGCAGCAAAAAGGATTGTACGGAAACTCACACAAACACATAGCAAACTACATTTATATTCTTATTTAATTTTTAATAACCTATAAGCATTCGAAAAAAGCATAAATAAGCATAACAAAATTGGTGCGCACCAAAAAGTATTGTACGGAAACTCACACAAACACATAGCAAACTAAATTAATATTCTTCTTTAATGTTTAACAACCTATAAGCCTTAGAAAAAAGCCTAAATAAGCATACCAAAAGTGGTGCGCACCAAAAGGATTGTACGAAAACTCACACAAACACATAGCAAACTAAATTAATATTCTTTTTCAATGTTTAACAACCTATAAGCATTAGAAAAAAGCCTACATAAGCATACCAAAAGTGGTGCGAATCAAACAAGATTGTACAAAAACTCACACAAACACATAGCAAACTACATTTATATTCTTATTTAATGTTTAACAACCTATAAGCATTAGAAAAAAGCCTAAATAAGCATAACAAAACTGGTGCGCACCAAACAGGAATGTATGGAAACTCACACAAACACATAGCAAACTAAATTAATATTCTTCTTTAATGTTTAACAACCTATAAGCCTTAGAAAAAAGCCGAAATAAGCATACCAAAAGTGGTGCGCACCAAAAAGGATTGTACGAAAACTCACACAAACACATAGCAAACTAAATGAATATTCTTATTTAATGTTTAACAACCTATAAGCCTTAGAAAAAAGCCTAAATAAGCATAACAAAAGTGGTGCGCATCAAACAGGATTGTACAAAAACTCACACAAACACATAGCAAACTAAATTAATATTCTTCTTAAATGATTAAAAACCTATAAGCCTTAGAAAGAAGCCTAAATAAGCTTACCAAAAGTGGTGCTCACCAAAAAGGATTATACGAAAACTCACACAAACACATAGCAAACTACATTTATATTCATATTTAATGTTTAACAACCTATAAGCATTAGAAAAAAGCCTATATAAGCATAACAAAAGTGGTGCGCACCAAACAGGATTGTAGGAAAACTCACACAAACACATAGCAAACTAAATTAATATTCTTCTTTAATGTTTAACAACCTATAAGCCTTAGAAAAAAGCCCAAATAAGCATACCAAAAGTGGTGCGCACCAAACAGGATTGTACGAAAACTCACACAAACATATAGCAAACTACATTTATATTCTTATTTAATTTTTAATAACCTATAAGCATTCGAAAAAAGCATAAATAAGCATAACAAAATTGTTGCGCACCAAAAAGGATTGTACGGAAACTCACACAAACACATAGCAAACTACATTTATGTTCTTATTTAATTTTTAATAACCTATAAGCATTGGAAAAAAGCATAAATAAGCATAACAAAATTGGTGCGCACCAAAAAGTATTGTACGGAAACTCACACAAACACATAGCAAACTAAATTAATATTCTTCTTTAATGTTTAACAACCTATAAGCCTTAGAAAAAAGCCTAAATAAGCATACCAAAAGTGGTGCGCACCAAAAGGATTGTACGAAAACTCACACAAACACATAGCAAACTAAATTAATATTCTTTTTCAATGTTTAACAACCTATAAGCATTAGAAAAAAGCCTACATAAGCATACCAAAAGTGGTGCGAATCAAACAAGATTGTACAAAAACTCACACAAACACATAGCAAACTACATTTATATTCTTATTTAATGTTTAACAACCTATAAGCATTAGAAAAAAGCCTAAATAAGCATAACAAAACTGGTGCGCACCAAACAGGATTGTATGGAAACTCACACAAACATATAGCAAACTACATTTATATTCTTATTTAATTTTTAATAACCTATAAGCATTCGAAAAAAGCATAAATAAGCATAACAAAATTGTTGCGCACCAAAAAGGATTGTACGGAAACTCACACAAACACATAGCAAACTACATTTATATTCTTATTTAATTTTTAATAACCTATAAGCATTCGAAAAAAGCATAAATAAGCATAACAAAATTGGTGCGCACCAAAAAGTATTGTACGGAAACTCACACAAACACATAGCAAACTAAATTAATATTCTTCTTTAATGTTTAACAACCTATAAGCCTTAGAAAAAAGCCTAAATAAGCATACCAAAAGTGGTGCGCACCAAAAGGATTGTACGAAAACTCACACAAACACATAGCAAACTAAATTAATATTCTTTTTCAATGTTTAACAACCTATAAGCATTAGAAAAAAGCCTACATAAGCATACCAAAAGTGGTGCGAATCAAACAACATTGTACAAAAACTCACACAAACACATAGCAAACTACATTTATATTCTTATTTAATGTTTAACAACCTATAAGCATTAGAAAAAAGCCTAAATAAGCATAACAAAACTGGTGCGCACCAAACAGGAATGTATGGAAACTCACACAAACACATAGCAAACTAAATTAATATTCTTCTTTAATGTTTAACAACCTATAAGCCTTAGAAAAAAGCCGAAATAAGCATACCAAAAGTGGTGCGCACCAAAAAGGATTGTACGAAAACTCACACAAACACATAGCAAACTAAATGAATATTCTTATTTAATGTTTAACAACCTATAAGCCTTAGAAAAAAGCCTAAATAAGCATAACAAAAGTGGTGCGCATCAAACAGGATTGTACAAAAACTCACACAAACACATAGCAAACTAAATTAATATTCTTCTTAAATGATTAAAAACCTATAAGCCTTAGAAAGAAGCCTAAATAAGCTTACCAAAAGTGGTGCTCACCAAAAAGGATTATACGAAAACTCACACAAACACATAGCAAACTACATTTATATTCATATTTAATGTTTAACAACCTATAAGCATTAGAAAAAAGCCTATATAAGCATAACAAAAGTGGTGCGCACCAAACAGGATTGTAGGAAAACTCACACAAACACATAGCAAACTAAATTAATATTCTTCTTTAATGTTTAACAACCTATAAGCCTTAGAAAAAAGCCCAAATAAGCATACCAAAAGTGGTGCGCACCAAACAGGATTGTACGAAAACTCACACAAACATATAGCAAACTACATTTATATTCTTATTTAATTTTTAATAACCTATAAGCATTCGAAAAAAGCATAAATAAGCATAACAAAATTGGTGCGCACCAAAAAGGATTGTACGGAAACTCACACAAACACATAGCAAACTACATTTATATTCTTATTTAATTTTTAATAACCTATAAGCATTCGAAAAAAGCATAAATAAGCATAACAAAATTGGTGCGCACCAAAAAGTATTGTACGGAAACTCACACAAACACATAGCAAACTAAATTAATATTCTTCTTTAATGTTTAACAACCTATAAGCCTTAGAAAAAAGCCTAAATAAGCATACCAAAAGTGGTGCGCACCAAAAGGATTGTACGAAAACTCACACAAACACATAGCAAACTAAATTAATATTCTTTTTCAATGTTTAACAACCTATAAGCATTAGAAAAAAGCCTACATAAGCATACCAAAAGTGGTGCGAATCAAACAAGATTGTACAAAAACTCACACAAACACATAGCAAACTACATTTATATTCTTATTTAATGTTTAACAACCTATAAGCATTAGAAAAAAGCCTAAATAAGCATAACAAAACTGGTGCGCACCAAACAGGATTGTATGGAAACTCACACAAACACATAGCAAACTAAATTAATATTCTTCTTTAATGTTTAACAACCTATAAGCCTTAGAAAAAAGCCTAAATAAGCATACCAAAAGTGGTGCGCACCAAAAAGGATTGTACGAAAACTCACACAAACACATAGCAAACTAAATGAATATTCTTATTTAATGTTTAACAACCTATAAGCCTTAGAAAAAAGCCTAAATAAGCATAACAAAAGTGGTGCGCATCAAACAGGATTGTACAAAAACTCACACAAACACATAGCAAACTAAATTAATATTCTTCTTAAATGTTTAAAAACCTATAAGCCTTAGAAAGAAGCCTAAATAAGCTTACCAAAAGTGGTGCTCACCAAAAAGAATTATACGAAAACTCACACAAACACATAGCAAACTACATTTATATTCTTATTTAATGTTTAACAACCTATAAGCATTAGAAAAAAGCCTATATAAGCATAACAAAAGTGGTGCGCACCAAACAGGATTGTAGGAAAACTCACACAAACACATAGCAAACTAAATTAATATTCTTCTTTAATGTTTAACAACCTATAAGCCTTAGAAAAAAGCCTAAATAAACATACCAAAAGTAGTGCGCACCAAACAGGATTGTAGAAAAACACAGAAATAATGTCATTTTTTAGTTAATACAAATACATTCAAATAAAATAATTCAATTCAATTATCTGATGGCCTTATTTCGACCTCTTCAATTGACCGCATTGAAATTGATTAAGTATAAAATGTAAACACACTGTTGATAACAATTTTTCCTGAAAACAAACTTAACATCTCAAAATAAACTAATGATACATTATTTTATTTTTACAGATTAACATGGCTGATAACGAGAGTAAACAAGAAAAGAAAAGACGCCAAGCTAGAGAATGACGACAGAGAGTAAACAGCCAGCAGACACCGGAGAAGGAGGAGAAAAAGGACGAGAAAAAGAACGCAAAAGAATTGCAAGCAAAAGACTGTCACTTGCAGAAATTAAAGATATGTCAAAAAAAGCAACAAAGCAAATAAAGCATTTACAACCTGTTGCTGAAACATCAGATGACATTTTACCTGAAAAAATACAACACATACCAAAAAAAGCAACGAAAAAAACAAAGCATTTAGAACCGGTTCATGAAACATTACATGACATTTTACCTCAAACAATACAACATATACCAAGAAAAGCCATGAAAAAAACAAAGCATTTAGAACCTGTTGTTGAAACATTATATGACATTTCACCTGATGAATATGAAAGTCAAAATCCTATATGCTTTGCAAATTGTCCTTTACTCAAGTCTTTAGCAGTAGAGGTTCATAGTTGTGGGGACATGACTACTCAATGTCAGTTTTGTGAGGCTTATTTTTTTAAACAGGAGAGACCCAGAGATGGCCAATTTATTAGTTGCTGTCAAAAAGGCAAGTTCAAACTTCCAGAAAGGAAAGAATTTCCTCTCTATTTACAAAACATTATGACTGAACCTACTTTTCAAAACTACAAAATTTTTAAAACAAACATAAGATCCTACAATAGTGCCATATCCTTTGCATATATGGGGGCAACAGCTGCTAATGTACCAGGACATGGTCCTTACTGTTTTAAAGTCCAAGGACAAATTTATCATCGCACTTCCCATTTACATCCAGAGGAGGGAGATCAAAGAAAATTCGCTCAACTATATGTCCTAGATACAATGGAAGCTGTTGACCAACGTATGCAGATGGAAGAAAATAAAAAATGCTTACACAGTGATTTTATAGAGCTAAATAACATTATGGACAACAATCCCTACAGTAAAGCTTATAAAAAATTGGCAGAAGTAGAAAATGAACAACTACTTCATGCACAAAGACATCAATTACCAATGCCGAAGGTTAATATGGTGCTTAAAAGAGACAGACATACTGATAAACGTTGTTATAACTTGCCAACATCAAATGAGGTTGCAATGGTGTTTCAGAATGATGAAGGAGAACCACCATTTCAAAGGGACATTCGAATATATCCCAGAAATGAGGAGCAACCGTTCATTAATATGAGTATCTTAAGTCCAAATTTAGATCCAATGACATATCCCATCTTTTTCCCACACGGAGAAGCAGGTTGGCAACCAAAATTAACTCTTCCCAGTTACCCAAATGCTAAAGCCAGAATCCGAAATAATGTTTCTATGCTTGAATTTAAAGTAGCTCAAATTGCCATTCCCAATGTATTTAATCCAATTTTATGTGGTGGAAAACTAACACAACAATGGATTATTGATTCTTATTTGCAAGTTGAGGCAAATAATTTAAACTTTATCAAATATCAACAAGATAAACTCCGTGTAGAACAATATTCTGGACTAATGGACTATGTTGCTGACGTGGCTACAAGCAGAGACATGACAGCTGGCAAAGCCATCATTTTACCATCTTCCTTTCAAGGATCTCCTCGAAATATGAGAGAAGGATACAATTATGCTATGGCTATTGTCACTAAATTTGGCAAACCCGATTTATTTCTGACATTTACATGTAATCCACAATGGCCAGAAATTACACAAAATCTACTTCTTGGACAAACTGCTTCAGATCAACCAGATTTAGTAGCCAGAGTTTTTAAAATTAAATTAAATCAATTAATACGTGACTTCACTATAAATCAGTTATTTGGCAAATGTCTTGCTTATGTATATAACATTGAATTTAAAAAAAGAGGCCTTCCACATGCACATCCTCTAATAATACTTCAAGAAAAAGATAAATTAGATACTTCGGACAAAGTGGATGCAGTCATTGTTGCTGAACTACCAGATCCAGAACTATATTGTAGACTATATGAGATTGTTACTCATCGCATGATTCATGGACCCTGTGGTGACCTTAATCCACAATCACCATGTATGGAAAATAATAAATGTTCCAAAGAATTTCCAAAAGATTATAGAGACAAAACCTATGCCAATTGATGGATATCCACTTTATAAAAGAAGAGAAGGAGATAGTGACATTATTCGTGGAAAAAAAGTGGACAATAGATATGTAGTACCCTACAATCCACATTTACTCATGAAGTACAACGCCCACATCAACGTAGAAGCCTGCACTTCCATCAAATCCATTAAATATGTCTACAAATATATTTACAAAGGCTACGATGCAGCTACTGTAGTCGTCAAAAGTGCAGACAACCGAGGGGGCGTGTCTTACCAGGAGAAGAGAGCAGACGTGCTAAGGAGCTGCTCTTCCCTGAAAATTGCCAATAAGGGGCTATTTAGCCCAAATTATCCCAAAACTTTACCTCAAAGAACCCTATCACATTCGGGAATCAAAGAGGCACACAAAGACACCAAAATTAAACATATTGAGCCAGATAACATCACCACGTGGTTGAGGCCTACTCCATCCTGCCTCCCGTGGATGTGGCTCCCTGTGATCCCCGGCACAGGTGGAGAGGTGGACCGAGACAGGAGGTCGGAGGGTGAGAGGACCCTTATAGAGGTTCCCACAGTGCGACTGCAAACCGTACAAGAGAAGGTGAGCAAAGGCCCACGGAAGAGCAGAGGGCAAACGAGGTACACCCAGTAATAGGCGGAGGGTGGACAGCACCCCAGACACCACCAATTGGACAACACTCACCCTGGGAGCGGACTAGGAGGTAGTGAACGGGCGGCGGAAGGTGGTGGGACCGAGCAGTGCCGACAGAGACGAGGGTCCGGCTCAGGGGCGGCTCAGGGTCGGCGGGCCGCCATTTTGCCGTGCGCAGAGGAGGTGTCCCCCTTCGCAGGGTGGTCGGAGCGGCCAGGAGCAGCGGAGGACCCAGGGGGCAGAACGGATTGCTCCGGTGGGTGAGTGCCCTTCGGGGCAACCAGGTGGCAAAGCCCTTAAACAAGAAATCACTAAAGGGGCATATTAATGGCGGAGTTTCCCGCCAAAAAACACTAGAACAAGACGCAGTGCCCAGATACAGAGCATACAAGGGCTTACATCCTGTTTTTTTCTCTTTTAAGCCCCACATTGAAGATACTGCATATAATAACAATTTACAACAAATACAGGACATTATAATGTATTAAAAGCTAAAAGATTACTGGAAAGTGCAGCCTGCATACTTTATTACAGTGTATAACAGCAATTTTAATCCCTCAGCGCAACCTTCTGATCTTCTTTGGTACTGATATACCCTCTGTAGCAGCCAGTTAACAGCATACATTTTGGGGCACAGCTGCACTAACCCCCCCACCGTCGGACCCCTCGGATACTACAAAAATAAACTTTGCTAATCTGTAATCCTCAGACACGTGTGGTGGCCTAACTGATGGACCGCCTTGGTGCTGTGATTTGATTAGCCTGGGCTGATAATCCTAGGCTAAACTGCAGGCCAAGATTTAAAAATGGGCAAATCAAAGAGAATTTTACCATCAAAGAGCATTCAAGATCATTTTAAAACTCAGCAGCAAACTAATAACTCCCCGCATGCATCCACTATGGGCTCATCAGAAGGCTCAGACATGGAGGAAGAAACGTCGCACACAAAGCAGCCTCTGAAAATGTCAGATATTTCACTGACGGACTTTAACAACCTACTTGGATCACATTTTGATAAGGCAGTGAAGGAAATCAGACAAGATCTGCAGGACCTTGGGCAAAGGACTCACGTACTGGAAACAATTACGGATCAAATTGTGGATACCCAACAAAAAGACCGCCAGGATATAACCCAAAATAGTGCGCACATAGAGGCGCTAGAAAATAAGCTAGAAGACCTAGAAAATAGGTCCAGACGCAATAACATCAGATTCAGAGGAATACCTAAAGCAATTGGAGATCTAAAACTATACTTGAATACAATTGTCCATAGCCTGCTACCGGACCATCCACAAGACTCCTGGGAAATTGAGAGAGCGCACAGGGCCTTGGGGGGCCCAAACTCAACAGAGCAACCAAAAGTTGTTATAGCGAGATTTCTTCGCCAGGGTACTAGAGACTTGTTATTGGCAGCATCACGAAAAACAAAATCCATTACAGGCCCGGATGGAACCCACATTCAGATATATGCAGACCTAGCTCCCTCAACACTTTTTAAAAGAAGGCCGCTAAAACCGGCCTTGCTGATTCTGGCCCAAGAGGGCATCAAATACAGGTGGGGGTTCCCCTTTAGCCTATCGTTCCAAGTGGGGTCTATGAACCACACAGTACATAATCTATCTGAATGCAACACAATTCTGTCAGAGCTCAATCTTTTACCCAGAGAAAATACCCGCCAAGATACAAATTTACCTCCTAGACCGGCAAGACAATGGACGGAAATACAGAGGAATAAACGGCAAAGTAAACAAATGGTCCCAAATTCAAGACCCACCACCTCGTCTCCAGAATCGACAGAGAAAACTTAAATACAACAATCGACATATATTTGGGGTAATACCAAGGCATCAAGGATTCAAGGAATGTTTAAAAGACTCTTGGAGAGACCATTACAGATACCCACCAAATGACACAGGGACATTGGACTTAAGGGCTACAAGGGATATTAGGATCATATCTCTCTCAACTAATGAGAACTTCTCTGGGACTAAATGCACCAGAACTGAAATATTTAGTTGAGAGACTTTAACCAGATTAGATGAAACACTAGTATATAGCTAAACCTTTATACTCTCTTCAAGGGTAGTCCGGACCTTTTAGGTAACCCAATAGAAAGTCATGCGTGGGTTATATCATAAAATTCACAAGATGGGGGACAGAAACAAGGCAACTAAGAAACTGTATACTTTAATGGATAAAAGGTTACGACATAAACTCCTAGATAAGGGGTCATTTTGGGGGCCGGGTCAGTGGTTATAGTCTCAGGGGGGGGACAGAGGATGGTAGACTTTCTAATTGCACTGATAATTAGTTTACCAGATATTTCTTCCTCAGCTGACGGGATAGATAGGGAAATGGGCATCTCCATTTCCCTCCCCTGGCACATAGGTGCCTTAAGTAATAAGCAGAGGAAAAGTTACAATTTACATGTTATCACTTTTTGGTTAACCATGTTATGTTTGTTCTTTCCCATTTTTGCAGTTCCATTAAACATTCTCTTCGAAACTGTTCCTCCGCCTTCTCCAGGTGCCATGCCAATAAACCATCAAAATTCAGGTACATGAGGGAAAATGGGGAGGAGGAGATACGTGCAACTTATCCCACTCATATCCATATAGATAACATGACGGAATCTACTTTTGTTTTTATCTCACACAATGTCCGGGGATTTAATTCACAGTTTAAGAGGCGCAAAGCCTTTCTATCCTATAAGACCCTAAACCCGGATGTGATTTTCCTACAAGAAACGCATTTTGCACACAACAAACTCCCTAAATATCTGCACCATTCATACCCGACCTTTGTCACCTCTACCCAACCTACTAAGAAAGGGGGAGTGGCTATCCTATTACATAAACATTTCCCATTTATAATCGAGCACCGGAAGATAGACCCGGGGGGCGAATTTATCGTGTTAACAGGCACATTATGGGGTACAAAGCTATCCCTAATTTCATTTTATGCACAAACAACCTCCCCACATAAATCATTTCTAAACCTTCTAAGATATCTCAGATCGGCGGATGTTGGGAGGATTGTGCTGGGGGGAGATCTTAATTTAGTTCTGGACCCAAACTTAGATAGATCAAGTAAGGAGGGGTGTAACAAATACTCCAACAAGTTGAAACAAATTAAGGCACTACTTAATGATTTACATCTACTAGACGCGTGGAGATTGCTACATAAGGGTGAGAGGGGGTACACCTTCTATTCGCCAGTTCATTGCACATATTCCCGTATAGACACCATTCTAATAGACTCATCACTATCAGACAATGTAGACAAGGCAGAGATCCATCCGTGCCCGTGGTCTGACCACGCACAGGTTAGTACCTCTATAGAAATGGGCCTAAAAAGTAAACCACCCTACAGCTGGAGACTTAATGAGAGCATCCTATCCAACCCATTAGTAGGGAAGCAAATAGCCGATGATTTAGACCTATACTTCTCAACTAACGCTACCCCAGATTCAAACATGGGATGGACATGGGTGACCCACAAAGCCTTCATAAGAGGCTCTTTTATAAAAATCGCCAGTGGACTTAAGAGACAATCTAAACTCAGGGAACAGAACCTGGGAAAAGAATTGGGAGATCTGGAGAGATTGAATCAACAAAACCCCTCTAAAAAATTACGAAATAAAATAGAGAAAATTAGATTGGAGCTGGATCTACTGTTATCAAACCGCACTGAAAAAGCGATGAGATGGACAGGTCACAGATATTATACGAAGGCTAACAAGCCCGATAGTTTACTAGCAAACAAACTTAAAAATAAAATTTCACAATAAAAAATATACAGGATTAGAACTTCTGCTAGGGAAGTTACGGCTAGTCCTAATCTTATTCAGAAATCTTTTCTGGAATACTTCCAGAAAATGTACTCATCTGGGCAACTTCACCAGCAGCAAGACAGTGAACAAGACAGGGATGCCCTCTCTCACCCTTACTCTTTGCATTGGCAATAGAGCCATTAGCGCAATCTATAAGAGCTAACACAAAAATTAAAGGGATCCAGATTGACCATCACCATTTTAAATGCAGTCTCTTTGCGGATGATTTTCTAGGCTCACTCACGAGTCCGTCTACCTCTATTCAAGAGCTACTACACACTCTCAACACCTTTGGAAACATATCGGGACTTACAATTAATGTAACAAAATCGGAAGCGTTAGGTATAGCTCTCACACAAACAGAGATTCAATTTCTTAAACAAAACTTTGACTTCTCATGGCCCAGTTCACATATTAAATATTTAGGAGTATCCATTACGAAAAAAATAACGGATCTATATAAAACTAATTATATTCCCCTATATCGAGAATTAATATTAGACCTTCAGAGATGGTCAAAAGGTAAAATTTCCTGGCTAGGCAGAATCACGCAGTCAAAATGAATATCCTTCCACGACTTTTATACTTATTCCGCGCACTTCCAATCCCAATAATCTACAAAGACCTTGAGAGGTTCCAAAACCACGTTTTTAAATTTATCTGGAACCACAAATCCGCAAGGATCTCTAGAACTACCATGTACATTTCAAAAACTAAAGGAGGTCTTTCCTGCCCCAACTTTAAACAGTACTATAAAGCAGCGCAGCTTTCGTTCATCCCCCTAGCGCACTCCTCCCAGTACCAGCCCTTGTGGGTTTTTATAGAAAACCTACAAATGTCCCCTTACACATGGGAAACCATGATATGGTCATCCAAGCTCAACAATATGATGGGGAAAATAAGGAACCCAATAACTAAACATTCACTGGGATTATGGATATGGGCGATCCGGCGCCATAATATAGCACCTAAATTAGCCAGTATCTCCCCGATAATTCCCAACCCCCTCTTGACAATACAATTATCCCCCACATCTAATCACTGGTGGAATTCCAGGGGTCTGCTGAGGTTTGGGGCATGGTACCAAGAAGGGACAATAATTACTTTTGAACACATAAAGAAGAAATATAATATTCCTTTAATAGAACACTATTCCTATTGTAGAATTCGACACTTTGTCAGCTCCACTATAGCATCACTAGGACCCCCAGTAACCAATTGGCTAGTTAGAATATGTATGGACACTCCACTGTCGAGCAACAATATAAGTATACTATATAATGCATTTAATGAACCACTGAGGTCACAAAAAATTAATTATATACAAAAATGGGAAAAAGACCTAGGATACACCATGGACCAATCAATTTGGAAACAAAGCTGGCGTAGCTTAACTAGAGGGTCACTGAACTATAGCGTTCTGGAGACGTCAATAAAGGTTCTACATAGAATCTACCACACACCAGCTAAACTCTTTAAATGGGGGCTAATACATATTTCAGAGGATGCAGAGATCCAGGTACATTCTTACATATATGGTGGTTATGTCCCAAAGCGAAAGGACTCTGGTCGAAAATATTTGAACTAGCTTCAAAAATTTTTAAAATTAAAGTATATGAATCTATTGAAGTCAGCTTACTAGGCCTTCCACATACGCTCTTAACATCCCATCAAAATAGGCTATTACAATTCATGATGCTGGCTACAAAAAGCCATATTGCTCGACAGTGGAAGTCCCCGGACTTGAGTCTTCGGGCAGTAAAGAACAAAATCATCTTTATTTTAATTAACGAACGAGTAACACACCTTCTAGAGGACTCGATTCCAAAATTTACAGATATATGGGCTCCCTGGCTAATGGAGCCGGACAGTATCTCAATAGAATCCTAACTAAGATACAAACTTATAGATGGGAAAAAAAGGTTGGTGCTGAAGAGGGCGGATGATGAAAGGAACTGCTGGTTGAAAGATGAAGGAACTGCACAAAATTTCATGTTTTTTTTTTGTTACATAAAGAATAGTAAAATAAAAAAAAAAAAGGGGGCAATGGTAGAAAGCTCTCCGGAGAGGGAACTGATAACTCCTGGAAAAGAATGGGATACAAGGCTTAGACAACAGCTATTAAATGCATCAGGAAACTGTATTTACGTGCTTTTTATCTACTGGATATAACTGTTTAATTTGCATAATGTGATGTACCATTGCCTAATAAAAACTGATGGTTAAAAAAAAAAAAAGTGCAGACAACCCTGAAAGTAGTGAGTTAGTACATGATGAACTTGCATCTCATGTAGATGCTCGCTATGTCAGTGCGCCAGAAGCTATGTGGCGGCTTTTAAAATTTGAAATGCATGATAGATCACATGCAGTATATAGGTTAGCAGTACATTTGCCACAACGACATTTAGTCTATTTCCATGCTGGAAATGAAATGAATGCATTGGCCCAAAGTGAAGATCGTCACACTACACTAACGGCATGGTTTCAATTAAATTCCACTGATCCTCAAGCAACACAATACTTATATATTGAAATTCCATATCATTATGTTTTTGTGAATGGATTATGGAGACCAAGAAAAACCAGAGGCAATAAAATTATTCCAAGAATTTACACAGTCAGTCCAAGAGATGTTGAACGTTTTTGCTTACGGATATTACTTTTAAATGTTCCTGGAGCACAAAGTTTTGAACACTTAAGAACTGTTAATGACATTGTATATGAATCCTTCCATTTAGCTGCAAGACATAGAAACTTACTATCTGATGATACAGAATGGGAAAGATGTTTAGAAGAAGCAGCACAATGTCAAATGCCACGACAGATAAGAGAACAATTTGCTTTTATTTGTATCTTCTCAAATGCTCCAAATGCATTAGCTTTGTGGGAGACTTTTAAAAGTAATATGGCTGAAGACTTTATGCGACGATACAATGAACCCATTGCACACTTAAAAGCGTTAATGGAAATCCAAGAAGTCTTTTTAACTCATGGATTAAGTTGTGCAAGTTTTAATTTGCCTGATCCAGGTCTAATAGATGACATAAACTTTGAAGACTATGACATTCAACTACAAGCAGAAAGAACAGAAGAAAGACTTACAACTTTAAATACATTACAATTGCAAGCATTTAATGCCATTAAAAATGCAACAGATGATGACATGGTGACAGAGCGTTATTTCTATCTTGATGGACCTGGCGGATCAGGAAAAACCTATCTGTATAATTTATTAATGAGTTCAGTACGAGCACAAGGTGAAATAGCAATGGCGTTTGCCACTACTGGAATTGCTGCACTTTTGTTAGAAGGTGGAAGAACTGTTCATAGTGGATTTAAACTGTCAGTGCCTATTTTAGAAACTTCTGTGTCAGATATTCGCATGACATCATTACAAGCAAAGAAATTGAACAAATGTAAATTAATTATAATAGATGAGGCCACAATGATGTCTTGCTATGCCCTCCAATGTATTGACCGTTTGCTTCGTGAAGTCATGGATAATACTTTTCCATTTGGTGGAAAGGTAATGTTGTTAGGTGGCGATTTCAGACAAACATTACCTGTCGTTGTACATGGAAATCGAACTGACATTATTGAAACATGTATAAAGTCAAGCACACTATGGAAACATTTTACCCATCTTCAACTGAAACAAAATATGAGATCAGAAGGCCAAACTGATTTCAATGATTGGCTAATTAAAATTGGAGAAGGCAGAACAGAAAAAATACCACATTTATCTGACGACACTGTAAAGATCCCACCTCATATGATTTGTCAACAAGATATTATATCGGCTATATTTGAAGGGAGCATAAATAACCAGGAATATTCCGAGCTTGCCAACCAAGTCATACTAACGTGTAAAAATAAGGATGCATTAATACTCAATAATGAAATCTTAAAAAAAATGTATGCACCACAAAGAAATTATCACAGTGCTGATTCTGTACTTGCTGATGACAATGAAAGTCAGTCCAACTTTTCGACTGAATTCATAAACTCACTAACTCCTTCTGGAATGCCACCACATATTTTGCAGCTAAAGAAAGGTGCAATTATTATGTTACTGCGAAATATGAACCCCAAAAAAGGACTATGCAATGGGACAAGATTAATTGTTCAACAATTAAAGGACCGTTTTATAGATGCTGAAATTTTAACTGGGACCCATAAAGGAGAGAGAGTTTTCATACCAAGAATAGATTTAGCACCAAGTGAAAGTAGTCTCCCTTTTATACTTCAAAGAAGACAATTTCCCATTATTATGGCATTTGCCATGACCATCAATAAATCACAAGGTCAAACTTTCAAATCTGTGGGTATTTTCCTGGAAGAAACAGTATTTGCACATGGTCAATTGTACGTTGCGTTGTCACGGTGCAAAAATCCACAGGCTATTAAACTTTATATTTAAAAAAATGAAAGTCAAGGTGATTTATTAGAAGATGGACGTATTTTTACTAAAAACATTGTCTACTATGAAGTACTATAACTTTGCAGTAAAGAAAGAAAACACAAGGAAAACACATTTAAAAACATTCAAAAATAATAAACAAGAAACAATTTCAGTCATAATTTATGGAAGGACTCTTTATGGATGATTCGACTCACAAAACACTTGCCTTGCAACTATATATATGTGATAATTATGTTAAAATTAACAATTATTTGGATAGAAATTGCATGTTAAAAAACCATTGCCTTAAGTTTTAAATATTGAGTACTTTAAAGTTAAACTGTTTTTACATTCAAATGTTAATACTTTCAATACAAAATTATGTTACAATATTTATTCACTATGTTACTGTTTATACTGTTTCAAGTTGTACAAATCTTTTTTACAGTTGAAAATGTACATATATAAGAAACTTGAAGTTTAAAAATATATTATGTCAAGTTTCTTACTTAAATATATTACAAACTTCATGTTACAATTGGGTACGTTTCAAGCTGGGTTTTTACTGTTTGTTTTCATCGGGATTAAATGTAAAATATTGAAGGTAATAATTCTTCTGATACAAATTGCATGTTAAAAAACCATTACCTCAAGTTTACAATACTGATTAGTTTAAAGTTAAACTGTTTTTACATTCAAATGTTATTAATTTTAATACCAAATTATGTTACAAAATGTGTTCACTATCTTATTGATTATAATGTTCAAAGTTATATAAATGTTTTGTCAAGTTCCAAAGTTACACAAATAATAAAGTTAAACTTTCACAAAATATAATTTCAAGTTTATTACTTACATATATTACAAAGTTATTTTTGCTTTTATTGGGATTTCATGTATATTGAAATTAACAATTCTTCACATACAAATTGCATCTTAACAAACCATTGCCTAAAGTTTACAATATTGATTAATTTCATTAAAATGTTCTTACATTAAAATGTTAATACTTTTAATATAAAATGTTTGAAGACTTATTGTTCACTAAGAGAACATTTTACTAAACTAAACATGTTTTAATATCACAATACTTACAATATAGATAGATATATTTATAACTAAACAAATTTCCAAACCTACACATCTCATTGCCGTCATTTTTTGACGTGCAAGTCGCTAGTTAAATATAATTCCAAGCCATGTACGACTGAATTGTACATAAATAAGGGTTCTAAACTATAGGGTGCTGATTGTGGAAATCCTTACCAAAGCAGGTGGTACAAATGCAATGTGTTGGTTAATTAGAGAAGGGGATAATAATCCGGACAATAATCCAATCACCAGAACTGTGGAGTTTGGAAGGATTTTGTTCCCTGTACGACACATTTGGCACTGTTTTAATGTGTTTTATATTTGCTTTTCTCTGGATCAATTAACAACTCACACATTACAAGCATCAGAGACATAAAAAAGTTTGAACTTGGACTAAATATTGTCTTTGCAACCTCAAAGACTGTTATTATGATATAAAAATTGTTTTAAAAGGTATTATTTATTAAATGCTGATTCAGGGAATAATCCAGTTACTAGTTTGGGATCAGGAAGGAATTTTATTTTCCTAATTGATACGACTGACAATTTTCAAATGAAGGGGGTGTTTGCCTTCATTAGGATCAATTCTCAGAAGGTTTAGAGAAGACCTAAAATAGTGGAAATCAACCCAAACTGTTCACTAGAAAGTCTGATCATGAGACTAAAGCTAGAGAAGACTCTGATGCTGGATAAGATTGAAGGCACACAAAGAAGACAGTAAAGATTGAGATGGATGAATAAGGTAATTGAAGCAATGAGCATGATGGAGCTCAGTCAGGCAGTGGCTGATAGATGCCCCTGGTGTTCTGCTGTCTATGATGAACAAAAGCCTTCATTTTTTTTCAACCTATGTTACTATGACCCAGGCAAGGTTGACTTCAGTAGAGTGTTTGAATATGGGGAAGGAATAATAATGTAATTGTTATGATGTATAATTTTGCTGTATGCTGGCCAAAGGAACTAAGGCTCAACAGGTGAAGAGGCGCCAACATCTTGGGCAAATATCACATTTGGTTACACAAAAATTTGCTACCTACCGCCAAGCCAATACTGTACCATCTCCATGTTAAATTCAAATGACTAGTGATAGGTATTATCAGACCTGGAGTGCACACCCAAGCCAGGATGTAGCATCTGTGCATAGGTGAGTCAATCATAATGTCTTAGTTAGTGATTTACTCTCATGTATACAGCAGGACATGCTTAATCCCACATCTTTTTATCAGCACTCCAGGAGCAAGGTTGATTACTGCTGCAATACTCTATTGTCTCATGAGGATTGGCCAATGATTAAAAGGACATGGGAGAAATATGAAAATAATAAACCTATGTACCTATTTATTTGTATGCAGTTTATTTAATTGCAAAGTGCATGCAAACTGTATGTTCTGCTTAACATCATACAAATAGTACCTGCTTGAGTTTGACTTCTGTAGCTCATGAGGACACAAACTATGTTGTACTTGCAGTAAAACAGGGGTGTCTGAGTTTGGTCCTGGTGGGTTGTGCACAGGTGAGTCAATCAACATGATATTCTTACCGGGGTGCAGCAAGGATATCCTCAAATACAGGCCTGTGTGAAACCCACCAGGACCTAACCTGGACATACCTGCTCTAAAGTATCTGAGAGATGGTCATTGATTGGCTAATCTGAAACACTGCACTTTATAGACTTTGTCTCAATGATCTGCGGAGAACAGACCCAAGCAAGTACTGTTTATATAATTTCAGACAGAAAATAACAAATATTTTAAGTACTTAATAAAGAAACAAAGAACATAAACGTAAAGCAAAACATAGATATATTATATACCTAGTGAAATCCAGTAATCTTTCATGGTTTACATCAGTGGTAGTCAACCGGGTCCCTACCTACTGGGTGATTCAAGCTTTCATGGTGGGTGGCGAGGTAATTGTTGGGTGGCGTCGCTGACGAGTGACATCACCTTCCGGAGACCCTGCAGCACCACACGTGGCTGGTTGGAGAGCTGATGAGTGAGCCTAGGGACAGCAGCTCCGACCGGATCACTATCTAGTAAGTACAGGGCGATACATAGCTAGGGTCATATGGTTTATGTAACCATAAATGAGATGGGGGAAATGGAGTTACTGCGGCACCGGTGGGCAGTAAGGAAATGTTACCATTAATAGTGGGCGGTAGGTATTAAAAGGTTGACTACCCCTGGTTTAGAGAATCAATAACGAATATGAATGTACAGCCCAAAGCTTTTAAGCCTGTGTTGGATATAAATGTATGCAAAAATCAAAGTTTTTATCTCTAATCAAGTTTTTAGAGACACGGTTGTATTTTTTAGAAATATATCACACATTGGAAAAAAAAAAAGATTTATTAATTAAACCTTTATCACATGACGGCAAAATGACATGAACAATGAAAATATTAGAAACTGTACAAAAACATGAATACAAAAGTTGAGAATTATTCTAATGTAAAGGAACATGGGCAGAAAATATGTACAAATAAAGTATTTTTACTAACAGACACACAAGCTTTATAGCCTAATACTGAGTGGGACAGGTCAGATTGCACTGGCTATGGGTTCATGTTGCTAATTCTAACTGAACTTTTACATTCTTTTACATTCCAATAGCTGTGATATTTTCTGAGAAAAAGTTTTATTTACCTATAAAATTATCTTTCTAGGAAGAAAAATAAATGAACACTGTGGCAGAAGCAGCCACAAGAGACTTTTGCATTCATTATTGCCTGTATTTGAACTGTATGTTAGATGAGCATAGTGGATTTTATTAGACTGGTTCTGGCCCTTTAAATGCTCGGACAAAGGATCTGCAGTTTTGCTATGCACTTCGGATGCAGAGTATGAAGAAAAACCCTGTTTTATGGTTACTTTATTCTTATGGTTAAAATATGATCACGTTGCTATACTGTAGATATGTTGGTCTGCTAGCCTAAAAGATAATCCTATCACAGGGGCTCCTGTGAAAGGAAAGTCTATTGTGTAAAGTGTTTGTGAGAGATAGCACAAAGAGAAGGATAATCTAATCAATGTCTGTATTGTATAAAAGTAGCCAGGTAGCCTTCGGGAGGTGTGACCAAACCTAGTGTCTCTCTATGTGTATTGTGTGGCCAAATAGGAGGAGGTGTATTACCTGTGAGAAGAGATGTATATATACTTCTGGATAACAAAATAAAGACAGTATTCTTTGACTCCCAATTGAGTGTCGTCCAAACTGGGAGGTTGGGGCTTGTGAGACTGCAGTGCTTCTTGGATATTTTATCGTATACCAGCGGAGATACTGTGTCATGAATCAGCAGTGGCCTATATTGGGACTGGACTGTTATATACCAATAGCCGCCATCTTGGGGCTGGTATATCATCCACAGTTGATGCCATATGGAGAGCAAGAGTTCTGGGTTTAGGAGACCCACTGTATATTGTGTTATGGGTTATAATATGTTAGTATTATATTGTATATTGTATTATGGATATATTGTTATGTTGTGGTCTAGGGGATAAAGTATTATAAGTTTATCCCTTAGCATATTCCCATCCCTTCCATGTTTAGGCTCATTGTAATGGGTATCCTGTGAGGGATCTAATGGGATATATTGGTTGTATGTGGGTGAAACATTGTGTGTTGTATTTGTAAATATGAATGTATGTTATTAGTATGTTATTATATTGTAGAGGGGAAGCCCATTGAATACAGCCAAAGCCTCCTTTGTTCCCAAAGGCCTGTTAATCCCATTAGCTAAGTGTCCAGCAGAGAACTACACAATGGGGAGCTCACAGCTGGAGAGCAGACAGGCAGGCACCCAGAAACAATGGGATGCCCTGAGGCTTCTCAGCCTTCATAGCATGGGCACAGGAGAGCCAAGGCATGCTTTGCCCTGGAGATTCAGAGCCCAAATGAATTAGTTGGCCTTGCCTAGTGGGCGGACCTGGGAGGGGACTATTGGTTCACACACAGTTCCCCTTCATGATTGGCCAGAGGTCATTTGGGGCTGGCTAACGGTAGCCACTTCCCCCATTCTTGTGTGATGTGGTTAAATATGCTGTTCTAAAATAAAACATGGTTCATAATTTTTATCAAGACTTTGTGTGCAGATGTATTATTGACCCAGGGGCATATGCTGGTAGAGGAGATCGTTCTGACTCCCTTCCAGATTTCCCAGGCACACTACCAATGAGCTGGGACTTATGGCTTTTATACCGACAAAGACTGTCCATAGGTCTAGAGTCAGCCCAAACTTAGGTCTAAAACCTACAGGAGACAAGAGGACTAGGACCCTCTATACTCCATCATCATTGTAGGTTGTGACAATTTGCTGGCAGTGGTGGGACGACTCTACAGAAAGACCAAGAATGGAGCAGCAATATAAGGAAGATATTACCAAAGAAGCAAAAAGACGGTTTAAAGAAGCCAGACACCTTTTTCCAGAAAAGTTAACAGCACAAGATGTGGGCTGCATGCTTGACCAGATGTTCCAGAGAATATGGAAAGAGCGCATGTGGGTAAGCAAATTTGAGGCGACCACATATACAAGGCCGTGCCCTGGGCTGTCTGAGGCCCAGAAAGCAGAACTGGCTCAGAGTTGCCTAGAGGAGCTCTCTGAGTGGGATGTGTCAGAGGATCAGGAGGAGGGGGAAGGGGTAAACCCTGCCCCTGTACCACCTCCTGGGAATGGAGACTGTTTTCCCCTAAAAAATGCAGAGACTGTGTCAGAGCCTAGAAGGGATGGTAAAGTCAGCTTGGGACCAAATCACCAGCTCCAAGAGCCAGAGACCCAGGGGAATGTTCCCTGGGTGGGGTCAGATAACCCATGTTTGTCCCCTGATACCCCAAGAGACTTAATCCCAGAGGAAATGCTAACCGAGCCCAGTTTCTCCAAACGGGTCATGCCTGAGGTACCGGATGTGGAAAAGTTCTCATCTGAGGACTACCTTCCAGCACAAATCCTGGCAGAAACCCCAGTAACTGCTCAACAGGTAGGGCCAGATGAACTAAGTCTGCCCTCAGAAGTTCTAGGCAATGTGTATGAGCCAGAACTGCTCATGGAGACAGGGGCTCAGGATTGCTATTTAAGAGACTGTGGGGAGGGAAAGGAACTGGTTCCTAGCTACAGGGAACCGGACCTCACACAGGAGGAGGCAGTGGCACCAGGGCTAGGGATAGCCGTGCCTGCCTGGGAGAAAGAGCCATGGGTGCATTGTGGCACCCCAAAGGATTGTGGATCTAGTGAGGACTTGCCTGAGATGACCAGTGTCCAGGAGCCCAATACGAACTCTGGAGCAGACAAAGCTCAGAGGGCCCAGGGGTCCACAAAGGATGAGGCACAAGTTGGCAAGGAAAAGATAACAGAAGAAGAGGGTCAGCTGAGGGCCCCAAAGCACAGCCTGGGTGCGAACAGTGTAGTTCTCCAGGCTGCAACACAGACAGACCCAGGGGAAGAAAACCAGGAGGGTCTGTCCAAAGATACAGATTTCCAGGAGCCAGAGCAAACAGAGCATCCAAGTCCGGACTCCATCAGGGACGCTGGAGTCAAGCGCAGACCGGTATGTACTTTACTGCAGTTATTATGTTATTGGCCTCCCAACAATAATGATTTTGCTGAGAGAGGTACTGGACTGCCCCCTTGCAATCCCATAGGCCCAGAGACTGTTTTAGAGACCCCAGCCCAGCTGTGGAGACTGGCTGGAGGGAAAGGGGTTGCTAAGGGACAAGGGTTGTTTTATGGGGCTCCCAAAAATACGGTTTTGCCTCAGAAGAGTGTATGGGTGCAACCCACTGTGTCCCCAGTGACTTCCATGCTGCTGCCAAAAACAGAGAGATGGGTTCCTGGACTGTTTGGGTGGGGGTTGCATGGGAAGAGCAATTTGCTCTATACAGTGGGAGCAAGGCCAAGGGCTGGGGGAGGTCTTTACTCTGCACCTTGGGACTGTGTGCGCACCGACATGAACTTGCCTAGCATGCAGCGGGCCTGGCCAAACCAGCAGATTCATGACTATCAGCGTAGCTGGGAAAATCTTGGATGTTCCCTGCCCGCTTGGGGAAGGTTTGTCATGAATCAGCAGTGGCCTATATTGGGACTGGACTGTTATATACCAATAGCCGCCATCTTGGGGCTGGTATATCATCCACAGTTGATGCCATATGGAGAGCAAGAGTTCTGGGTTTAGGAGACCCACTGTATATTGTGTTATGGGTTATAATATGTTAGTATTATATTGTATATTGTATTATGGATATATTGTTATGTTGTGGTCTAGGGGATAAAGTATTATAAGTTTATCCCTTAGCATATTCCCATCCCTTCCATGTTTAGGCTCATTGTAATGGGTATCCTGTGAGGGATTTAATGGGATATATTGGTTGTATGTGGGTGAAACATTGTGTGTTGTATTTGTAAATATGAATGTATGTTATTAGTATGTTATTATATTGTAGAGGGGAAGCCCATTGAATACAGCCAAAGCCTCCTTTGTTCCCAAAGGCCTGTTAATCCCATTAGCTAAGTGTCCAGCAGAGAACTACACAATGGGGAGCTCACAGCTGGAGAGCAGACAGGCAGGCACCCAGAAACAATGGGATGCCCTGAGGCTTCTCAGCCTTCATAGCATGGGCACAGGAGAGCCAATGCATGCTTTGCCCTGGAGATTCAGAGCCCAAATGAATTAGTTGGCCTCGCCTAGTGGGCGGACCTGGGAGGGGACTATTGGTTCACACACAGTTCCCCTTCATGATTGGCCAGAGGTCATTTGGGGCTGGCTAACGGTAGCCACTTCCCCCATTCTTGTGTGATGTGGTTAAATATGCTGTTCTAAAATAAAACATGGTTCATAATTTTCATCAAGACTTTGTGTGCAGGTGTATTATTGACCCAGGTGCATATGCTGGTAGAGGAGATCGTTCTGACTCCCTTCCAGATTTCCCAGGCACGCTACCAATGAGCTGGGACTTATGCCTTTGTACCGACAAAGACTGTCCATAGGTCTAGAGTCAGCCCAAACTTAGGTCTAAAACCTACAGGAGATAAGAGGACTAGGATCCTCTATACTCCATCATCATTGTAGGTTGTGACATACTGGACTTCGTGTTCCAACTCCATTACAAACACAATAAATACTGATATTGTTTTAATAGTTATCAAACATTATTTGTACACCAATGTTATATCTATTATATGCAATAATGCATTCTCCTTGAAGACTACAACTTATCCTAAAACAATAACTGAAAGCTTATTAGCATCCTACCTGATGCCGAAGCAGATAAATAGGACGATAATGTCTCTTTTTTAATTTAATATGCTCCTTATCAAGTCAAGCTGTACCAAAGTAAATACTGTACGTAGGGGACTGCAGTAGTCCTTTAAAGGGCACTTTAGTGTCTAAAGGATAGTTAGGTAATACTTGATTAGAAAACAACCCTTTATTAAACTTGTAATGAGCATTTTAAACAGCAATACTATCTTTTAATCATGCCTCAGTCTGTATGAGCTCCTTTTCCCTCCACCACCTGAATGATGTATTTTGTTTGGTGTGGGAGCCACCCACAGGGATAATGTATTTGTGTACAATGCCAGCAGCTCATGTTGCATTGCTGTCCGCTACTAATAAGTGTTTAACAGAGGTTGAAACAAGTTTTCAATCTTGAACTTCCCCCTGGGCGGGTTCAATACATCATTCGGAGGGTGGAGAGATCTGGAGTGTATATGGTCTCATGTTATGATTTAAAAAAGAAAATTATTATTTAAAGGCACACTAAATATTAAATAAAGGATTTTTCTTATCAAGCACCACCTAACTATTCCTTAAACAGCCTTTTATAAGATCACCAAAGTGACGCTTTGGAAAAAAAATACACTGAATAACTACCAAAAATGTTATTGTTACAGGAACAGTAGTGGATTCTTTACTTCAACTATAAACATTTTGAACCAAATGACATAAGTTATACATTTACTAAAAGTGAAACACATTTTTTTCAATAATATAAGCCCTGCTCTTTATTTTAGCACAACCATCAGAGAAAATGTACAGCTGAAATAAATGACAAGTTGTTTCATTTTTTAACAATATATAATATAATCTTACTATTACATGGTTTAAGTGTATGTGTGGGTATGTTAGGTAGATGGTTATGTTTGGTAGGTGGGTATGTTAGGTAGGAGGGTATGTTTGGTAGGTGGGTATATTTGGTAGGTGGGTATGTTAGGTAGATGGGTATGTTTGGTATATGGGTATGTTTGGTATATGGGTATGTTTGGTAGATGGGTATGTTTGGTGGGTGGGTATGTTAGGTAGGAGGGTATGTTTGGTAGGTGGGTATGTTTGGTAGGTGGGTATGTTAGGTAGATGGGTATGTTTGGTAGGAGGGTATGTTTGGTAGGTGGGAATGTTTGGTAGGTGGGTATGTTAGGTAGGAGGGTATGTTTGGTAGGTGGGTATGTTAGGTAGGAGGGTATGTTTGGTAGGTGAGTATGTTTGGTGGGTGGGTATGTTAGGTAGGAGGGTATGTTTAGTAGGTGGGTATGTTTGGTGGGTGGGTATGTTTAGTAGATGGGTATGTTTGGTAGGTGGGTATGATAGGTAGGAGGGTATGTTTGATAGGTGGGTATGTTTGGTAGGTGGTTATGTTAGGTAGGAGGGTATGTTTGGTAGGTGGGTATGTTTAGTAGATGGGTATGTTTGGTAGGTGGGTATGTTTGGTAGGTGGGTATGTTAGGTAAGAGGGTATGTTTGGTAGGTGGTTATGTTAGGTAGGAGGGTATGTTTGGTAGGTGGTATGTTTGGTAGGTGGGTATGTTAGGTAGGTGGGTATGTTAGGTAGGTGAGTATGTTAGGTAGGTGGGTATGTTAGGTGGATTTGTATGTTAGGTAGGTGGGTATGTTAGGTAGATTGGTATGTTAGGTAGGTGGGTATGTTAGGTAGGTGGGTATGTTAGGTAGATTGGTATCTGTATTGAAACATACAGTTTAAGATACAGCATAAAATCAGGAGTGTATACATTTAAAAAATAGCACAGCACCAGCACTTTAAATTATTAAGGTAAAGTAGTGACTGTGACAAACTAACAGTCACGAGGTAAAAGGTTAATTCAACAATATAAGAATAAACTAGCACTAAGTCACAATAGCACAAGCACTTTAATATAACAGTTTTGAATAGCACAATTTGAATTAAAATGCACTTTAAGTAATGGAATCATGAAATTAACATAAATAAAGAGGATAAAAGATTAACACAAAAGAAACATAAAGACACCTAAAGCATATACTCAAGTGAAGTACTGGATTATAAAAGAAAAATCCTATCTTATGTAAATAAAAATTCAGGGTACCTGATAAGGATTTGATCAAATAAAACATAACCAAAAATACACAAAAACAGTTGAATTGAAAAACAAAATATTTTATTGACTGGAGCATAATAAAGTAATTAAATACAAAAACTGTGATCAAAGCAAAGAATATAATAACAACAAAAATAAAACCTAAATAAACCTTTAATAATTTGCTGGACGTCAAAAAACCCAAAGGATTAAAAACCTTGGGTTTAACATACATTTTTTAATCGTTGCATTTTTAACAATATTTTAAATGTACAAATAAATTAGTATCTTTAACTTGTCAAGAAAAGAAGAACAGTCTTTAATCAAACTTCAAAAAAATCAACAAATAGTTATTAAACCATCAGACATAGGTGGCAATATGGTTATACAGAAACAATTAAGTTACCATCAATAAAACGTACGTCTACTGAGTGATATTGACACTTATTGTAAACTAAGGAATGACCCGACGTTGGAATTCAAAGCAGAATTAAAAATAATTCTAAATGATGATCTCTGGAGCAACGTGATTTCAAGATCAGAGTACAATTATTTGCTGAATAATCATCCTACTATTTCGACGTTCTACTCAATCCCTAAGGTCCATAAGAATTTGCAAAAGCCCCCAGGAAGACCTATAATTTCGGGGAACAACAGTTTGTCAGAACATCCAAGTCGATATGTCGACCAAATATTACGTCCCTTTGTGGAATCCTTGACATCATATGTTCAAGACACTAATAGTGTTCTGAAAAGATTACAAAATATACATGTTGAAAATTATTCCTTTTTGGTAACACTAGAAGTAGAATGACTATATACGTCAATTCCACATGAAATAGGTATTAAAGCCGTGAAAATATTTCTAGCAACCCGGGGGAAAACAACATGGAAAACATAATGAATTTATAATTAAATTATTAGATTTTATCCTGAATAAGTCCTGAAGAATCACTTTATGATAAAATCTTCTACAAACAGATAAAGGGGGCAGCCACGGGGACTCCCTGTGCACAATCATATGCAAATCTCCATTTAGGGCAGTGGGAAGAATTCACTGTCTTTGGAGAAGATCTCCTGGAATACACAGACTTAATACCTATATGGATTCGTTATAAAGACGATATTTTTCTCATTTGGAATGGGAGCATTGAGAAATTATTACTGTTCATATCCATCTTAAACCAGAATGATGTAAGCTTAAAACTTACACATACAGTTAATGTAGCCCAAATTTAATTTTTGGACCTATTAATCATGCGATCGACTGATAATAGATTGATAACTAAAACTCATCGAATGGAAACGGCAACTAATTAATAGCCACCAGCCATCATCCGAAACATCTAATCCATTTAGTCAATATCTGCGTTTGAGGCGCAACTGCACCTTGATTTCGGACTTTGAGGAACAGGCGAAGGATTTATATCTGAGATTATATCTGATTTATACTCACACAGTGAGCTGTCTTTTAAAAAAATAAAAAAAAATAAGCAGACCTAAAGATGTAATCTGCCTAGCAACCAATTACGCTTCACACTGTGATTTGTGACGCAATCACGTTCAATGACGTGAATCAGGCTTAAAAACCCGCAAAATGAGGATTCTGATATTCCCCTAAAGAATCTGTAACGAATATACAGGGAAACGTATGTCAGGAATTGCAGGAGGTCTGAAAGTAACTGCTCCCTCAAACAACATTATGGAAGTAAGCATTCTTAATTACTTGGCATGGAGATGGTAAAATACAACAACACAAGGTAAGATAAGGTCTACATTACCTTCTTTCCACTCCTTGTCTCTCCTTATTTTGCTGATAAATAAATATCCGCCCAGATAGGTGGCAGTGCTTACTTTGAGAAAATAGAAGTATGAGGGTTTACTAATGTCAGTTTACCTGTTATATACAGGTTGGACCTCCTAGTAAATAGTGTAAATATATATTTTCTTTTTGGTGTTTCATTTTGCGGCGTTGTTTTAACAATTAAGTTTATGTATATATACTTGTTTAATTTTTTTCATTAGATTTGGTTGGTACATTTAAAAAAAATAGAGTCTTTGGTGAACCAATACAAGTGGTAACCCTAGTCTGGTTTACGCTGTGATTTACATATTTATATTATTACTCTATTACATTTAGAGGTTGCCTTTTTAATAGTTAAACTATTATAATTGTATACATTTGTTTTCATGTGTTTTTGTGGTTAATGTACATTTTTCTGAAGTTACAAAATTTTCTGTCCTCTGTCCATTTTCTTGCCTATGCCCAAGGAGTCCTGTGACATCTTCCTCTTCTTTCATTGAAGCAGCTACATTTTGTATCCTGGAAGTTTTTTTTGGATCAGTGGTTCTTTGAAACTTTCTTGACAATAGTTTGCTTTCTCAACTATATTTCGTCCAGATGTTCTTAGCTTTTTGCTTTGCTTATTTTTGTTTACTTCTTTGTGACTTTCAGTAGCACTTGGTTCTTCCTTCACATCATGCTTTGCATTAAAGGAAGAGTCACATATTCCTGGACACCGAACCATCTGTTTGAAAGAAAACTTTAGAAACAAATATGTTCAATATTTTTTTAACAATAATACAGGAAATAGGTAAAAAATATATATTTTTAATTAGAACTGATAAACCAAACAAATTAGGAAATGTAATTTATGCTAATCATAATTTCCTCCTGCTCGTTCCATGATAGCATTTAACAACTGGTTATCTTCAGTTACATTTGAAAGCTGCCACAATGTAGTATATCCTTCAACATAATTATGTGGAAGTGCAACTATGCCCCCAGGAGGTAAACAAAGAAAACAAACATATGGAAGCCCTGAGTAATGAAATTTGCATATAACAATAAATTTGAGACTGTATTGTTTTGTTTTTACTTTCCCATTTTACTTGTTGCTTTATAAAATGCACATTATAATACTTAATATATATTCATGCAGCTGTTTAGTAAATAATTGAAAAAAGTTTTCATAAGAATAATCTGGGTTCTCTTTTTAATTTAGGAGATTAATTAGGAGGCCTTTTCATCATGATGGGGAAAATTTTCTGAAAATAATAAAATACATTTTAAAGTCAGTTCTCTAAAGATCATGTTAGATATGTAAAAAAACTATTTTATTCTAGTATGAAAAAAAATGTAACTGCGATTTCATATATATTCAACAAAACTATACATTTGTTTTAATTTATCCCCTTTAATCATTTTTTGAAGATGAGTACATAATTAGGGGTATTGTCTTGAGTATTATTTGCATTTAGTATATACATCTCTAATCTGTACCATATAATCAATACTATTTGTGTATCAGTCATATTTTTGTCAATATATATAACACTTACTGTTAGAATTGGATTGATCATGCAATAACAATATTCTGTAATGGATAGACGATCAAGGGATTAAACTCTATCAAATAAGAGTGAGAACTTGGCAAGGAAGGGGTTGCCCAAATGATCAGTACTGTTAAAGGTGGTCTCATAAAACTTGTATAATTATGTGTCAAGTCCCTAACATGAAAATAAAAATGGACTGGGCAGACTGGAAGGATGAAAATTGAGATGGATGTGTAATGATTGTATAGGTTGAGTGAGACTTGTGTGAGGTCACCACATGCCATTGTAGTGTATATAAAGAGGAGCATTGAGTCACTCTAGAATCATATCGACATTTTATTCACACGTGAATGTCTGAAATTGCTAATGTACCTATAACCAACAAAACACATGATATATTTTACTATTATCTTTTATTTAAACATATTCCGCAACGCAAATGATATAGATTGATATAGATTGATATATATATTTGCATTTGTTTTTTCACTCGCTATGTTATTGTGTGATCCATTTACCCGTGTCTTTATTTTGTTTCCATACTCACCTATGCCAATAAATAAAGGAATTTCTTCTTCCTTAGTATTGTCTTGTTGAATTGTCATATATGGTTCTTCACCTCGATCAATTTTTGATACAATTGTCGGCTTCAGATTGGCAAACCCTGTAAATATATGATTTAAATGCAGAACATTTTCTATCACATATTTAAAAGAGCAGGTTACAGACTGTTACAATAATTATGTAAATGAACAAATACATTCAGTTGACGAGGTAAAGAGCTCTATAGACATATAATGCCTTATATAGTGTAAGTATCTTCTCCTTAAAGACCCAGCTCAGAAATGATCTGATATGGTGAGGAGAGAGAGGGAGACAGTGGGAGAGGGAAAGAGAAGGAGAGAGGGAGAGAGAGAGGAAGGGAGAGAGAGAGGGGGAGGAGACATAGAGAGGGGGAGGGAGAGAGGGAGAGAGGAAGAGAGGGAGAGAGAGAGAGAGAGGGGGAGATGGGGGGAGAGAGAGGGGGGGAGAGGGAGAGAGAGGGGGGAGAGAGACAGGGGAAGAGGAGAAGATAGAGAGAGAGAGAGAGGGGGGAGATGGGGGATAGGGAGAATGAGAGGGAGAGAGAGAGGGGGGAGAGAGAGAAAGAGAGAGGGGGCAGAGAGAGAGGGGGAGAGAGAGAGAGAGAGAGAGAGAGAGAGGAAGAGAGGGAGAGGGAGGAAAGAGAGAGGGGGGAGAGAGGGGGAGAGAGAGAAACAGAGAGATAGGAGGAGAGAGAGGGAGAGATAGGGAGATGGGGGAGTCAGAGAAGGGGAGAGAGGGAGAGAGAGAGGAAGAGAGAGAGAGAGAGAGAGAGAGAGAGGGAGAGATGAAGAGAGAGAGAGGGGGAGAGAGAGAAAGAGAGAGAGAGAGGGAGATAGGGGGAGAGGGAGAGATAGAGAGAGGAAGAGAGAGAGAGGGAGTTAGGGGAGAGAGAGGGAGGGAGATGGGAGAGAGAGAGGGGAAGAGAGAGAGGGGAGAGAGAGAATGGGAGAGAGAGAGGGAGGGAGAGAGAGGGAGAGAGAGAGAGAGAGGAGGGGGGAGAGAGAGAGGGCGAGAGAAAGAGAGAGGGAGGGGGGGAGAGAGAGGGAGGGGGGGAGAGGAAGAGAGAGAGAGAGGGGGAGAGGGAGAGAGAGATAGGGAGAGAGAGAGGGCGAGAGAGAGAAAGAGATAGGGGACAGAGAGAGAGAGGAGGAGAGAGAGAGGGAGAAGAGAGGGGAAGAAGGGGGGGAGAGGGGGAGAGAGAGGGGGAGAGAGAGAGAGAGAGAGAGAGAGAGAGAGAGGGGGAGAGAGAGGGGAGAGAGAGAGAAAGAGAGAGGGGGCAGAGAGAGAGAGGGGGAGAGAGAGAGGGGAAGAGAGGGAGAGGGGGGAAAGAGAGAGGGGGAGAGAGAGAGAGAGAGAGGGAGATAGCGGAGAGAGAGGGAGATGGGAAGAGAGAGAAGGGGAGAGAGGGAGAGAGAGAGGAAGAGAGAGAGAGGGAGAGAGGAAAAGAGAGAGAGAGGGAGATGGGGAAGAGAGAGGGGGGAGAGGGAGAGAGAGAGGAG